>JAMKQA010069723.1:0-18622 GCA_024699735.1 Posidonia australis | reverse complement strand
TATAATATATGGAATATTTATAAATATTATCATGACTTTTCCCATAATTATTCTAATTTCTAGGATTTTCTACAAACTTAAATATTTATGAAATATCATATAAATCTTTATCAACGTTAGATAATTCCAGAAAATTCTAGAAGAATGGATGAAGTTGATTTTAATATCATATATTTTTATCATGCTCAAAAACGAGATATGATATTAATTATCACCTTTTTAAATGCTAGAATTATTTATAATTAAAAACATTAATTTCAACATGTGCTTAATTTCCAAATATTTATGTAATTACGAGACTGGAATTTATTATAGATATATTTAACATAATCCTCGTAATTATTGGGGATTTTATCTTTTAAATGTGATTTTAACTTTGAATTTAGATTTAAAGTTTGATTTTGAATTCAAATATTTTCTAGAATATTCTAGCGATTTTGAGAGAGTTTGAAAAGGTCAAAATGAGTCGTTTACAGTTGCTAGATATTTGTTGAATTAGTTTTGGAATTTTATTTTTAACGTGGAGATATTTAAAGCTTGTTGCAATAAAAAGCGACGACTAGTTTGTAAAAGACAATTTTTGTCTATTTTCTGCACCAGAAAATAGAACTTTCTGGGCTATCACCGACCCTTGTGGATATGTCGTTGGTTCCATCGACGACGAGTCCTGAATATCCCATTTTTCGAATTTTCAAGCAGATTCAATATCTAAATATTTTCTTGACTTGTTTTTTACGAGATCTGATGTCCTCATGCCTATAAATAGACCCCCAAACCTTGAGTTCTGGGAGGCTTTCCAAATTTAGAGAGAGGTTGCCCAGAGAGATTAATTCCTACCGAAGTCCTGCCAAAATTATGTCAGAATCCTAGATCCATAGAGATCTTTTCAATTGAAGTCATAACGCACCTCTAGAGCTCCATTCGTAGCCTCCATTTTCTCCACCCACTCCACAGCGTACGAGGGTAAAGGGATTATTTTTTTCCAATTATTTCATTTTTTTTATTGCATATAATCCATTGCATAACATAATATAGCCCATGGTTTATGCATGCTGGGACAACCCTTGGTTAGTATTTAGTTGTATATTTAAGTTTTTCTTTTGTTATTTGTTTGCTACACCTAGTCTAATCCATTTTTCTCTTGTTTTTTCTTATTTGTTTTGAAGGGAAGGATCTTACATAGCATGAGGAAGTCACTGAATGACATCCAACCGTCGATTCGGTGAGCTGGTGAACTCACGATCTTAACCTCACATCAGATCTTGGGTTTCCATGTCAGACCAAAAGCAAAACACAAAGGGATCATCTTATAGTAGTCAATTACCATTTGCTTAATAGCCCTTTAGGCCCCTTGTGCCATGACTTTGAGCTCCTGGTATGATGTTAGACATCAGGTCTTTCGACAAGGTTTTCCCTGTGTGTGACAATTTCTTTTGGAATCTAAAAACAGAGAACAAATGTATGGAAGTGGAAGTTCAGGATATCTCCCTATTTTTGGGAATCTTGCCTTTAGGGGAACCATCTAATAAAAGTTTAGATGAAATCATGTAATGTAAAGACTTTAAATATGACTTCTATGAATGACTAAGACATTTAAACTAGTTAAAAGAACAATAGAATCTAATATAGAAATTGTTGTTAAGTTTGTGTTAATGTCCTTATTTGCAACTCTCTTGTTTTCCTCATGATTGGAGAGTAAGGCCAAGTTTTGCTATATATATTGATGATTTGGATCGTTTGATCATGCACGTTTCATCCTTGAAAAGATTGCTTTCCTTTTCACATGGAAGATGCAGAAGAAATTTTTGGTTTCTAAAAATGCTAAATAATGAAATCCAAGGTCACACTCTACCCCTAAAGCTCAACCTAAAATCTTATCTACTTTAGAATCCATACAAAGAATCTCACCCCACACCCAACCATATCTGTTCCCTCCACTATATATTAGGGTGAAATTCTAAAAAAAAGATTACCACACCTCACTCTACCAAGCAATCATATGCTTATTATGGTAGCATTTTACTCTCTTTTTTTAGGCAAAAGAAATTTTTTATTTATTAAATGAAAGAGTACATAAAAGATGATGTGTCACTGAGTAAGACAAAAAAGGCCCTTCAATCACCAATCTAGGTCAATGTAAAAAAAATTCCTCTCCAAACCCACACCCTTAGGAAAAAGAAGAGAAGAAAAATACTAACTTGTACCCTTTCTAGTTCGCAAATAAGGAATACTCCACCTATCAAGATTACATATACCTTTCAATTCCTTAGGAAGGTCAACAAAATGATAATAAACCATATTACTATGACTATGACCTCCCTCCTTAGCTAAATAATCTGCCACACCATTGGCCTCCCGATAACAATGAGAAACACAAACGTTGAATCTCTTGAGAATACGTCTCCACCAAGGATAACATTTCCACCAACAAAAGATTTACGATGGAGCATGTTAACCACGTGCAAAGAATCTGATTCAACTTCATTAACCAGGATGCTGTAATGATCACATAGACAAAGCACAACCCAAATAGCCCTCATTTCCACCACATTATTTGTGGCATCACTGTAGAAGTAAGAGAAAGCTAAGCACACCCTGCTAAGCTCATCTCTGACTACTCCTCCATCACTAGCCCCCATCCTAGAAGAGGAGCCATCCACATTGGCTTTGAATGCACATTGAGGACGAATCCACCAAATGATCATATAGCCAACTGGGGAAATAGCAAGCACTTCAAAACCAGCCTTCTTGAGATCCTTTGTCCTATCCTCCAAGCAAGAGAAATGGGAGTCACGCAATAAGATGTTGCACTCAGCCACAATCTGTATAGATAACCTCCGCCAACTATGATAAATACTAGAGAACCTTCTTTTGCATCTTTCATTCACACATGGAAACAAATCATACTCGGTAGAATCCCCATAAGTGTATGTTTGTAAGAAGAGAGCTTGGCTCTTGCATGCCACTGTAGAATAGAGGAAATAAGGTCAGCCGAGGTCTCCACCAGAAGTAGTTTAGCAAAGAATGGCCACACCTTAGCACCCAAGTCACCATGAAAAAATAGGTGTTCAAGTGACTCAATATGAGGTAGATGACAACAGTTACATCTAGAAGCCAAATGTATCGCCTTGACTGGATATTATAATCAATAGCAATTACATTCCATCCAATACGCCACATGAAGATAGCCATCTTGGCAAGTAACAAAGGAGACCAAATCCACTTGAGAGGACATAGAAGAGAATAGGAGGCTTTATTGATAAGGATAGACATGTTTTTAATAGAGAATAACCCATCTGCAAAAGGCAACCATACCAGCCAATCTTCACCCCCACTCCCATCTACTTGCAATACTTTGAAAGCATCCCACATAGCCTTGACCTCATCTACGTCACCTACCACATGCTCATAAAATAGATCAGAATGGAAGAAAGCATCCACCACCTTGACATCAACATTGATTGTAGGTGATACATCAAACAAGTTTAAGAAAATGCCTTTATCATACCGTTTATCCCTCCAAAAAGAAATATTCCCTTTATCAATTAGCCAACAAGAGTTATTCACCACCCAAGGCATAACAGCCATAAGAGATTTCCACCTCACAGATGCATATGAAGCCAAGGGAGCTGTCCATCCATGCTTGTCAATCTTATACTTTGTAGAACAGAAAATACTCCAAAGACTTTCCTTCAGCAACAATTTCCAACAATTTTTGACTGTAAACAGAAGATGAATCACTGACAACTTCCAAATCCCTAAACCAATTTCCTCCTTGGCTTTAGTGTAAGTATCCCAAGTGACCTAGTGATAAAGCCTCTTGCCCTCTTTGATGCCCCAAAGAAAATTCCCAAGCAGCCTATCAATCTCTCCCATAATACAACTCGGATTTCTCAACACCGATAAAAATATGCATAGGAATGGAAGACAAAGCATTTTCACTAAGATCAGCCTCCCAGCCTTGTTGAGAAACCTCCCAGTCCATCCATTAATACGAAACCTGATCTTCTCCACTGAAAAACGGACGTAACAACTTTTAAATCTCCCAGTCGTAATAGGGGCACCCAAATACATGAAGGGCCAATCTCCCTTAGAAAAGCCAGCGCTAAGCTCAATAGTGTCATCCTTATTTGCAGAACTCCTAGAAAAATATTGACATTTATTTCTTCCCATATGCTGACTCAAAGAAATCTCACAAACAAATAATAACTCTTACACAAATGAATGCATGAAAAGAAAATGAAGGAAAAAAACAATTAATGGTTTAAACAGAGATGACCAAATTGAACAAGCTCACAAATAAGCATTGATGCAATGCAATTATTGTTCATTTTTCACAAATAAACCAACTTTTGAAAAATGAACTTATTGCTCATTTTTCTTGTTTCAACAACCAAGTGAAAAAGTTTACTTCTTGAAACAAACTATTGGAAATGCTTGTGGAACTATTGGGTTACTTCATGCTATGGAAATGTGACCTCAGAGATTCATTTGCGTAAGTCTATCTATCTATAGTAGTTTCCAAAACATATATATTTTTTATGTTTGTGTGATTTCTTGGAAATGCTATTAGAATGACAAAAAGTAGGGTTTAGAATGACAAATTTGTGACTCTATATCAAATTTCTAGATTTAGAATGTCAAATTTAGAATACCACGTCCTCCCTCTGATATCTTTTTGTGATTCTATATCAATTTCTGATGGTGACAACAAAAGTAGGATTTAGAATGACCAAAAAAAGGGTTTGGTGGTGATATCCTGACCAACTCAGTACAAAGGTCGTTGTGGCTTTTTGATCTGTTTGTAGAACGAATTTCTTGCTTTTCATGATTTATCTTTCCCTTACCTTCTTTGGAACTCTACATGTCACGCCTTACATTTTCCACAATAATTTAAAACAAATTAAATTACAGGAAAATTAAAGCCAAATAGTAAATATTTAACTACTAGGAACCTGTGTGTGCGGCAAGGAGACTCTAAACAATATGCACTACGTTAAACATTTGCATGCCTACACCTGCAAACCAAAACATGAGGAAAATGCATGAGTGACAAAATTCACCCAGTACGCACCCCAAGAAAAACCACGGAAAACAAAACATAATCCATTTTCCTTTTAAATTCATTTCGCAAACCATTTCTCGAAACCTCACAAAATAGGCCCACATCGGCCAAAACCACAACTAGAGCTCTACTAGCCTAAAGCCACAAGCAAAGGCCCTTAATTGCCAAAATCACACACAATGAGTCAGGAAGCTCGACGCCAGGCAACCTAACTCGGACCACAATCAGCCCACCAAAGAGCAACCAACGGCGTCTGCACTGCCACAACGTGCCACCCTGCGCAAGAGCCGCGTCGTCCAGCGATTCTCCCACCTAGAGAACCCTCACAAAGCCAACCCCTCCCTAGGAAGGCTGTCTTGTCTCTCAAGACGCTACTAGCTACGGGGCACGTGTCCCACCAGCACTGGCCACCACAGGGTACGTCTCCTCACGGTGTCCTCCACACACGGTGCTCAAGAGGGAGTGTCATACCTCTACACCCGACGACACTCGAACCTTAGTGCTTACAGAGACAGTAGGAGCATCATACCTCCTCGTCATGCCACAAGACACCTCAACCCCTGGACCACAACCCTAGCCTTGTGACGACATTCAAGGAGTTTCATACCTCTAGGACCTGACACCCCTCAGCCTTAGGTATCTCAACCCCCGACCTCAACCAAGGAGTCACGCCCGACCACCCAAGAATGTCGTCACATTCCCTAGTCCCGACGACATGGTCCCACACTATCTCAGCCCACACACAGAAAACCAAGAAAACATTTTCCAAAACAGGCTAACTATTTCATTGAAATCCATTTCCAAATCCATTTTAATATCTTTGAAAATTCTTTCAAAACCATGGCAAAACCACGCATCAGGGGTCCCAAGAGACCACCACTGATGGCCCACAGTCCCATCTTATAGGGACAAAACATAGCAATCCAGAAAGTCCTCGGAAAAATACATTTTATAAACATATTTGGGCTTTGATTCGGCATGCCGAAAAACATGTTTGGTATGCCAAAATCCACTGTTCGGCATGCCGTTATGGCTTAAGTATGCCGAAATCCACAGGATCGATCGACGGAGGTGATTCGACAGGCCGAATTGACTGGAGGACCAAACTAACAAAAAAACAGTATACCAAACGAAATTGGTATTCCGAAATTCACTGATTTGGTATGCCGTTTTCACTTCGGTATGCTGAATTTTGCGATCCCAGAAAACGACCCAAAATCCTATAGTCCAAAATCGCCCCAAGTGGGACCTCTGATCGGACCCCTTAAACAAGCACCAAAAATCTTGCATAAAACATAAGATGTAGATCCTCGAGTCTACTCCAAATCTACACAAACAAAACCAAAATCCATTCACCATGTATCGAGCTATAAAATCACAAAGGCAGGAGGGTCAAAATGACTCAAAACACAACCATCGACATAAATGCTCATAAATCTACCATAAATACACAATAAATCACAATAAATTCTAGGAATATAAATTTACCTAGATTTCATGCAACCCTATCAATTTCTACCATTTTCATGCTCTTTAATACAAGAGGTGGAGATGCGTACCTGAGAATGTGCTCCGGCGGTCTCCGACCAACTCTGGTGAAATCCGACGACCACGGCCTCACCACAACCCCAAGGATGCTCCACCCAAGCTCCATGCGCCACCTGAGCCACCCAAACGTCTCTGTTTCCCTCTCTCAATTTCTCTCTCTCTCTCTCGACGCGTGATGTAGGGGAAAATAGGGGAGTCGAGTGGAATGAGAAGGGGAAAAGGAGAAAATGGTGGAGGAGGAGGAGGAATGGAAGGAAAGGTGGGGAGAAAGGGAAACGCGCTCGAGGAGGAGAAGGAAAGAAGAAGAAAGAAGGAAGAAGGGGAAGACGACGATGTGCAGTGGAGGGGTGCAGTGCGGCTTATAAAGCTTGTGCACGCAGTAGCTAGGAGCATGCTCGCCTGCACATCTCAGTCACTGGCACATCGCACGAGCAACCAACCACTTCGCCCAACCACCAGCCACAACCAACGGCCCACGACCGCGGGTCCCATGTGGACCCCACACCCGGGCCTCACATGCACAGTGCCACAATGTACAGTGCCAACCACACACAGGAACACGCAAATTGAAGCTGAACCACAAGGCCCAAGCCCAAAAGTACAGAACCACACAACGGGCCTCGGAACAGTAACACCCGTCTAGGAATAAAATTCATAAAATGTAAATAATTATAAAATGAATTTTACAGGTGTTACATCCTAACCCCCTTAAAAGAAGACTTTGCCATCGAAATCACTAGGCGAAAAGATACGGGTATTGGGCTAAGATGGCTTCCTCACATTCCCATGTGGCCTCCTCGGCTCCATGATGCTACCACCGCACCAAGACTAGCGGAATCACCTTGTTCTGTAGCACCTGCTCCTTGTGGTCAAAAATCTTGACAACATCCTCCACAAAGGACAGATCTTTCGGGAGCCCTTCTGGCTGAACTGGGATCGCATGAGAAACGTCAGCCAAGCACTTCCTCAGGATGGAGACATGGAACATGTCGTGCACGGACGACATCTCTAGTGGTAGATCCAACCGATTAGCAACTTCACCGATCCTCTGGGTGATCTGGTACGGGCCAATATAGTGGGGACTCAGCTTGCCATGCTTCTCGAACCTCATGACACCCTTGGTTGGCGACACCTTCTAGAACACATAGTCTCCCACCAAAAACTCCAACGGTCTCCACCTCCTATCGGCTTAGCTCTTCTACCGACTCTATGTAGCCAACAACCTACTCCGGATTAGATCCACCTTGTCCGCGTATAGCTGCACAAGTTCAGGATCAATCAATTGACGCTCACCCACCTCGTTCCAGCAAACCGGCTATCTGCATGGCCTACCGTACAAAGTTTCGTATGGCGCCATCTTGATGCTCTAGTGCTAACTATTGCTGTAGGCGAACTCAATCAACGGCAAATGGTCCTTCCAACTCCCTTGAAAGTCTAAGGCACATGCTCTGAGCATATCTTCCAGCATCTAGATAGTCCTCTCTGTTTGACCATCCGACTGAGGATGAAATGTTGTACTATAGTTGAGCACGGTGCCAAAGGCCTCCTACAGAGTTCTCCAGAACATTGAAGTGGACCTCTTGTCCCTGTCCGACACGATGGACATCGGAACACCATGCAGCCTCACCACCTCGAAGACATACAACTCCGCCAGGCTATGCATCAGAAGCTTCACCCGAATGGCCAGGAAGTGAGTAAACTTGGTCAGTCGATCCACGATGACCCACATGGTGTCGTTCTTCCTCTGAGTCCACGGCAAACTAGTCACGAAGTCCATCGAGATGTGCTCCCACTTCCACACAGGAATATCCAACGACTGCAAGGTCCCTCCAAGTCTCTGGTGCTCTACCTTAACCAGTTGGTAGGTAGTACAACTCGCCACATGGTCAGCAACATCTCTCTTCATGCCAAGCCACCAAAAATTCCGCTTCAAGTCTCAGTACATCTTCGTACTACCAGGGTGTATAGTGTACCTAGACCGATGCACTTCATCCTGCAACCTCTACTTAGCCTCCTCATGCTGGGGCACATATAGACACATATCATACCTCAGCTCTCCATATGCTTCAATAGAGAAATGAAGCTCTCCACAAGCCTCCAGCTTCTCAAACACAGCCTGAACAAAGGGATCCAGCTGCTGACAGGCGACAATAAACTCTAACAGCTTAGAGCGAACTGACAGGTTGGCCACCCAGGCACCAACCGTTCCCCGAGCTTGCCGCTTCAGCCTACAGCTCACCAGATCCTCCAACATGGTCGACTCCTTGACCATCAGGCTCGCCATCACGTGCGTATGCCAACTCAAGGCATCGACGACCATGTTGGCCTTGTCGAGATGGTAGGACAGGCTGAAATCATAGTCCTTCAAATACTCCACCCAACAACGCTGCCTTAGGTTGAGGTCCCACTACGTGAAGATATACTTCAAGCTTTGATGATCGGTGAAGACCTCAAACTACTCCCCATAGAGATAGTGTCGCCAGAGCTTGAGAGAGAACACTACGGTAGCCATCTCCAAATCGTGGTCAGGTAGTTCTTCTGATGATCCTTCAGTTGGCACGATGCATATGCGATGACATTGCCATGCTGCAACAAAACACATCCTAACCCAACACCACAGGTATCACTATACATAGTGAAGCCACCACTTCCAGACGGTAAAGTCAACATAGGGGCAGAAACCAGACGAGATTTCAGCTCTTGGAAACTCGCCTCACAATTCTGGTCCTAGCAAAAAGGAACTCCCTTCCTAGTCAACTCTATCAAAGGCGCGGCTATAGAGGAGAAATCACTGATAAACCTCCTATAATAGCCCGCCAGACCCAAGAAACTCCAGATCTCCAACACAGTCCTAGGTCACTCCCAACTTCTCAAGGCCTCGACCATGGCAGGATCCACTCTAATGCCTTCTCTAGAAATCAAATGGCCAAGGAACATGACTTCGCTCAGCTAGAACTCACACTTGGAGAATTTGGTGTACAGCTGATGATGTCTCAGAGTATCCAAAACCGTCCTCAGGTGAAAGGTGTGAGTCGCAACATCAGGAGAATAGACCAGTACGTCATCAACAAAAAATACAACGAACTGATCCAGAAAAGGTTTGAAAATCCTGTTCATCAGATCTATAAATGCAGCCGGTGCATTAGTCAAGCCGAAAGGCAAGACTGTGAACTCATAATGTCCATACCTCGTCCAGAAAGCAGTCTTCTGAATGTCTAAGTCTCAGATCCTCAACTGGTGATACCCTGACCTTAGATCAATCTTCAAGAACACTGATGCAGACTGCAACTGATCGAACAGGTCATCAATGCAGGGCAGGGGATACTTGTTCTTCACAGTGATCTGGTTCAACATCTAATGATCTATACATAGTCAGAGTGAACCATCCTTCTTACGGACGAACAAGACCGGCGCTCCCCATGGAGACACACTTGGCCTAATAAACCCTTTGTCCAGCAACTCCTGCAACTGCGTCTTGATCTCTCGCAACTCTGCTGGTGCCATGCTGTAAGGAGGCTTTGACACAGCACCAGAACCGGGGATCATATCAATCGAGAACTCTACTTCCCTATGAGTTGGTATACTAGGCAAATCGTCAGGGAAAACGTTGGGATATTCACACACCACAGAGATGTTGTGAACACCCAACTCAGGAGAAGTGGAGGTAACTTTACTGGCTAGATACCCCACACAACCCCTGACCAAAGACTTATAAGCCTTCATAGCTGAATTGACAAGCTTAGACTCACCCTGACACCCACCTTGCACAAAGAAAGACCCATCCTCAAAAGACCAAAAATAAACTCTCCTCCGAGCATAGTCGATCAAAGTGGACTACTGCGCCAACCAATCCATGCCAAGTATCACATCATACTCCTGCATGTCCATCACGATCAGGCTGACGTCAAACTCTCTACCATTCAGCGTCAAGTTGATAGACCGTAGATACCTCTATGCCAAACTGTGTTCCCCTAATGGCGTCACCACGTTGAGATGAAAGGCCAGTCTAGCTGGTCTCTCTCCCAACTCCACCCCAAAAGACTCAGAGATAAAGGAGAAAGAATTCCCTGAGTCAAATAACACTTTGTCCATCCAACCAGCCACAATAAAAGAACTTGATGGCCAAACAAAACAACACCACACATTCATTCAATCAGGTAGATGTCTAGATTACAAGGAGATTACAACATATCTCAAAGGGTTACAGAACCAACTATTCACCCTTACCCTCAACAACATCTCCCGAAGACCCAGTGCCTGGAGCTACAATGGTGAACACTCGTCCCTTAGTCAACTACTGTGGCATGCTTCTTACCTTCTTAGGCGGTTCCAGACAAGATCTCTGAAAGTGTCTCGCCTTCCCACAATTGTAGCATACCACAGAGGCCGAAGGCTGCCGAGGATGAGGACAATATGCAGTGATGTGGCACACTTGACCACAGTTGAAACACTGGTTCCCACTAGGAGCACAGGATCCTGCCTGACTGAGGTCAGCTCTACTATTCCCAGAAAACTCCACCGGCCCATAGAGGAAACACTGGACCTCGCCTTCTGCTTCTTCTCAGGGCTACCTGAACTACTGGCACTTGAAGGACCGAAGAAAGAGAACTAGGAGGTAAAAGAAGACTTACCCTTCCCTTTGGGACAACTCTTCAGAAACTTTTGGTGCTCCGTCTCGAAGTAGTAAGCCATCCCAACCATGTCCTCCATAGTCTGGCATCTACAACCCAGCACCTTCACTCGTAGCTTAGGATTCAAGTTGTCCAAAAGCCTCTGCGCCCCCTCCTCCTCAGACTCATAAGCAGGAGCAAAACGTTCCAGTCAGGCGAACTCAGTCTCATACTCGAGCATCAACATCGTGTCCTACTCCAGACTCCAGAAATCTCGGCGAAGCTGCTCCTTCACATGAGCAGGAAAATACTTGTCATAAAAGGCTACCTTGAAATCCTGCCACTGGATGCTAATAGTGACTAAGTCTGGGAACTTCAGCCGCCTCACAGACTTCCACGACCTATCTACCTCACTATCCAACAGGTAGGTCGCTAGCTGCACCCAATGCTCCTTCGGGCATGCCATGCTCTCCAGCATATTCACCACCTTCTCCAACCACGCCTCGCCCTCCTCACCACTGACCTTGCCCTTGAACGGTGGTGGACGAAGCTTCGTGAATTGGTTCAGCCATGGGTCACCCGACGGCTCACTAGCACTACTTTTGCTGAACGCTTGAGAGATCCCATGCGCCAAACTTCTTAGTTCCGCACGAACCACCTTCTATCTGCCTACGTCCTCACAAGACTCAGTCTCCTCGATAAGGGCCTTGCCCTTACGACCACGAAGAGGCATCCTGCCAGAGAAAGGCAACGTACCTACACCACAAACAAAGCAACAACCAGAAAACCATAGCGAGAAATCAGGTGCAGACTCTACAATGCATGCAAAACCTATGGACTCTCTAGACCGGATACCCTAGGTGTAGCACTAACCTAGTGCGACCTACTGGACCTAGAGCTCTGATACCAAAATTGCCACGCCCCACATTTTCCATAATAATTTAAAACAAATGAAATTACAGGAAAATTAATGCCAAACAGTAAATATCTAACTACCAAGAACCTGTGTGTGCGGCTAGGAGACTCCAAACTATATGCACTGTGCTAAACATCTGCATGCCTGCACTTACAAACCAGAACACGAGGAAAAACACAAGAGTGACAAAAGTCACCCAGTACGCACCCTAAGAAAAACCATTGAAAACCAAAACATAATCGATTTTCCTTTTAAATTCATTTTTCAAACCATTTCTCGAAACCTCACAAAACAGGCCCACACCGGCCAAAATCACAACCAAGGCTCTACTAATCCATAGCCGAAAGCACAAGCCCTCAATGGCCAAAACCACACAGAGTGAGTAGGGAAGCCCGACGCTAGGCAACCTAAATCTGGCGACAAGTAGCCCACCGAAGAGCAACCAACGGCATCTGCACTGCCACGATGTGCCACCCTGTGCAGGAGCCACGTTGTTCCACGATTTTCCCACCAGGAGATCCTCACAAAGTCAACCCCTCCTTGGGAAGGTTGTCTTCTCTCTCAGGACACTACCAGCTACGGGGCACGTGTCCCACACACACTGGCCACCACGGGATACGCCTCCTCACAGCGTCCTCCACACACAGTGCTCAGGAGGGAGTGTCATACCTCCAAACCCGACGACACCCGAGTCTCAGTGCTCACAGCGACAGCAGGAGTATCATATCTCCCCGTCATGCCACAAGACACCTCAACCCATAGACCACAACCCTAGCCTTGAGACGACAGTTAAGGTGTCTCATACCTCTAGGATCCGACGCCCCTTAGCCTCAAGTATCTCAGCCCCCGACCTCAACCAGGGAGAAGCGCCCGACCACTCGAGAATGTCGTCACATGCCCTAGTCCCGACGACATGGTCCCACACTGTCTCGGCCCGCACACAGAAAACCAGGAAAACATTTTCCAAAACCGGCTAACTATCTCTTTGAAATCCATTTCCAAATCCAATTTCATATTTTTGAAAATTCTTCCAAAACCTCGGCAAAATGGCACATCAGGGGTCCCAGGAGATCACCACTGATGGCCCACAGTCCCATCTTACAGGGATAAAACACAGCAATCCAGAAAACCCACTGAAAAACACATTTTATAAACATATTTGGGCCCTGATTCGGTATGCCGAAAAACAATTTCGGTATGCCGAAATCCACTCATTCGGCATGCCGTTATGGGTCTGGTATGCCGAAATCCATTAGATCGGTTGACCAGGGTGATTTGGCAGCCCGAATCGACCGGAGGACCAAATTGACAGAAAAATGGTATACTAAACGAAATCGGTATACTGAAATTCATTGATTCGGTATGCCGAATTTTACGATCCCAGAAAACGATCCAAAACCCTACAATCCGAAATCACCCCAACTAGGACCTCCAATCAGACCTCTTAAACAAGCACCAAAAATCTTGCACAAAACATAAGATGTAGATGCTCAAGTCTACTCCAAATCCACACAAACAAAACCAAAATCCATTCACCATGCATCAAAATATAAAATAGCAAAGGCAGGAGGGTCAAAATGACCCAAAACGCAACCATCGACATAAATGCCCATAAATCAACCAGAAATACACAATAAATCACAATAAATTCTAGGAATATAAATTTACCTAGTGTAGACACCCCGATTTTGCAGTCAATTGGCGGTAGGCTCCTCTAGAAGATGTTCTAGTAGTAACCACCACTCTTAAACCCTAACTCCATATAACCCTAGGCCCACACAAGCCCATTAGGCCCAGATAGACCCAATTAGGCCCACACAAGCCCATTAGATCCACACAAGCCCACTAGGCCCAAACAGACCCACTTAGGCCCACACAAGCTCATTAGGTCCACACGAGCCCAATAGGCCCAAACAGACCCACTTAGGCCCACACAAGCTCATTAGGTCCACACAAGCCCACTTAGGTCCACACATGCCCACTTGGGCCCACACAAGCCCATTACGCCCACACAAACCCACTTGAACTTAATCCAAGCAAAAACCACTAATTAAAACCAAAATTAAACAAAATCCACTTAAAATCCTAATTAATTAATTAAAACACTAATTAAAAACCAAATTAAACAAAATCTACTAAATTCCAGTTAAAATCAAGTGAAAACCCTAATTAAAGTCAAAATCAAATAAAATCAATTTTTAAACCACTTTAATCCATTTAATTTCAAAGAAAACCCTAAATTAAACTCAAAATCCTAATTTAAAAACAAAAACCCTAATTAAACTAAAAAACCCTTAATTAGAACCCAAAAACCTAATTTAAACTAAAAAACTCTAATTAAAATCCAAAAAACCCTAAAACCCTTTAAATAATTAAATCATAAAATCCTAATTTAGAACTAATTAATTAAATCATAAAACCCTAAAATCGAAAAAACCTAAAAACAATAAATCCCAAAAGAAATTAATTTAAAATCTCTTAATTAAATTCAAACCTCTAAAACCCTAATTTTAAAAATAATTAAACTTTAAAATCAAAAAATCAAAATCTAATTAAAATCACCCAAAAAAATCAAAAATCAAAAAAACAAAATCGAAAACTTAAAACAAAAGCAAAATACTAAACCAAAACCTTAAAACCTAAAACAACAAAAAAAAAACCAAACCAAAGGCCCAAAACCAAGCCCGTTAAGCCCAAACCATTTTAATTGAAAACTTAGGAACTTGAAAAATAAATGAATAGTCTTCTTCCTCCCCTCTAGGAGACCCATTCTCCCCTTCTTCACCAACTGCACTCACTCCTCTTCTCCACAAAAATCAACTGCCAACCATGATCCCCTCATGCCACCCATCCCTTAAAGCCCTGAAAAACCACCAACGCGAAGGAGAGGAGGGAGGAACTGACCGAAAAACAGACGAGAGGAAGAAAACAGAGAGACCACCGGAGAAGAAAATGACCTCCACACCCTGATCCAGAGAAACCCATCAATTCCCCACCTTCAGAGCCTTCCCCTAAGCTCACTCGCAACCCCGAAGACCCTTTGGAATGCAGCCAGAGCCATCATTGGAAAAGCTCCACCGCCAGCCAGTCGCCGGAGTTCGTGGGACACCCACCAGGTACCCCTCCTCCTCCTCTATTTCAGTTCAGAGCATCACCATTTAGTCCCCTAGTGCTTCCAGGACGCGCCACGAGGGAGCCAGGCTCCCTACACGTCTCCAGCCCCCTCCTCCGGCGTTGGTTTACCATCGCCGGCGACCACTGAGCCTAACTGCCGGCAGGGCCCCAGGGCCCTTCTCCTCTCCTCCTCTCTTCCTCTTTGCCCCTCTCTTCACTTCTCCTCTCCTCCTCTGTGCCCCCTTTCTCAGAGAAGCCTCCCGCTTGCCTGCGCCGCCGCCACCGCCACCGCAGTCGCCGTCACTCATCGTCAACACCCCACGCCGCTCCGACGCCTCCCGCTCCAAGCCAAGGCCTCCAGAGGACTCGCCGCCACGTGCCGAAGCTTCCCGCGCCGCTCCACTGCCAGTCCGACGCTCCGCGATGCCCAAACCACTGCTGTAGTGCCCCTCGTCGGAGCTCGAGGTGGGGGGGACGTTCCAGACCTCCCCAAGCCTCGCCGATGCTCTCCAAAGTTCCGCCGTGCCGCTGTGACCCTCCTCCGGCCTTCCTGTGCCCTAACAGCCCCTGGAGAACCCCCGAGAGGTCGTCGGCGACCTCCGGTGATCTTCGAATGGGCCTTTTATGGCCCGTTCATTTTAGTTTTTCACTTTTGCAAATAGGTCCTTTATTTCTTGCATTTCAGTCCTTTTTTATTGCATATGGGTCCAGACATTTTCATTTTAGTCCTTACAGTTTTTAAAATAATTTTTATTCATTTATTTTGCCTATGAATTCTGCATCTGACCCCCTAAAGAGTTCATCTTTTAATTTTTAGCAAATTGATGCATGTTTTTATCACATTTAAGTCCTGAAAATTTACATTTAGCCCCTGAATGTCTTTAAAACAAGTTTTCTCTGTTAATCTTACATTCTGAACCCTGAATATCTTTAAAATTGCATTGATGATTAATAAAATTGGTTTTTTTACCACATTTAAGTCCTGGAAATTTGCATTTAGGCCCCAGAAGCTTTCTAAACTGTTTTGTCTTTGGGAAATTTGCAATCTGAACCCTGGATTCTTTAAAAATACACTGTTCTTCATGGAAACAGAACTTTCCTTACAATTAGGTCGTGAAAATTTGCATCTAACTCCTAGAACTTAAAAAAATGAGTTTTCACTGTGAATTTTGCATTTTAAACCTCAGAAAACTTCAAAATTACTCTGACCAACATAAAAGCTTGATTTTTGTCACAACCAGGCCCTAAAATTTTGCAGAAAGGCCCTTGAATTCACATTAAAGTATTTTTGAACATGGAATTTACATTTTGACCCTTAAATTATTTCTAAATCCATCATTTAAGGTTTTTAAATGTTTTCTCACATTTTGGGGATATTTTTCACTCTTATTTTGCATTTAATCATGGAATCTATTTAAGCATCATGTTTTCACTAGGATTTGACCTTTAGTTTCACATTTTGGTTGCATTTGCACTCATGTGTAAATTTTGCACTTTAGTCCCTGAATTTTTAGGAAATTATCCAAGTGCAATTTTTGCATCCTTGAGCCACATTGACACTGGACCCATCATTTGCAGGGTTAGAATAAGGATCATGAACCTGTTTTTATCCAGTTTCTCGCTCTTTTCGCGAATTTTGCGTTTTAGTCCCTATGATTGTCATCTATTGCATTTACATCATTTTGGTGATTTTTCTTCTCCCAGTTTTTTGCAAATGACATTATCTAGACATTAAACATATATTTTGACATATCTTAGGCCATGCATCGCTCCCATGCAAGCACTTGTCATCTCTGGCCAGAGAAAATGACCAAATTGCCCCTATGCCATCAATTCATGCACATGTGTGTGTTATTGCACCAAGTCATGCATAACCTTTTTCTACCGCATGCCTTAGTGTCTTTTACCCATTCAGGTACATTACCATGCATTTTACACAGTTCTCACTGTATTTATTTTTTGGTCCCTCTTTTTTGGATAAGTCTGCATTTCATGCATTCTTCCTTGGTTTTTCTCCTGTCTGTCTTCGGATTCTTTCATATGATATTCAATTTGACTATCTTTATTCCATGTTTTCGAATTTTTGGGATTTGATTTGGATTTCCTCACCCGAGGGCATACAGTAAAAGGCTTGTCAAAGACGACATGGTCCCAGAATGAGGATTATTTTCCCCTTTTGATTTTCTTGGATTTATCCTAATTTCCTCTGATTTGCGAGACGCTTTCCGAGAATTTCTCGATTTTCACGATTTTCCTCATCACCCGAGGGCGTACAATAACAGGCTTGAGGGCTGACATTTGACCCCATCACGGGTTATTTTTTTTCCCTTTTGATTTTCACAACTTTTTCCATGATTCTGAGAATACGGGTTGACTCGACTTTTTATCTTTTTGACATCAACATGGTTTTCGAAGGCGTTCTTTACAAAAACATCGTCATTTCATGTGATTTTCTGCAATTTTGTCAATTCATGTGGATTTCTCTGCAATTTTTGCACATCGTCCTTCACATCCATCCAATATTGTCTTGGCACTCACATCAGCATGATTAGAACACAATCTAGGCATAGCAAACACTCATTCAGTCTCTAGCAAGCGAATTATACTAGAAAGACTGAGTTTCTCGGGTGTACAGGGGTGCCTAACACCTTCCCCGTGCGTAATAGGAATCCTTACCCATCCTCTGGTTAGTAGACATCTAGCCTTCACGTTTGCGTCTCATTCATTCACTTTTAGTGAATCTTTGTGGTTTTCCTCGTCTTTTCCTTAAAAGACCAGGTGACGACTCCATTTCTCTTCCTTTCTCGTCCCATCTTGCGCCTTCACCATCTTGGCATGGCTGTGGCCTCCTCACCTCCTCACGCATGGGGGTACTGTCACAAGAACTGGCGACTCCGCTGGGGATACTAGATTCTGGCTTTCAGGATTAGTCTTTTCGCTTGCTTTTAGAAGCTTTAGTGTTACATGTTTGTTTGTTTGCCTTGCTTGTGATTGTTTGCTTACTTGTAGTGCCTTTTGTACTTTCTTTCACACATTTGCTCTGTCACTGCACACACATGTTATGTATCCTGCCTTTTGATGTGATGGATGTTTTCTTTTCACAATCATGATGCCACAACACTTGCTCATGCCATGATCATGCCTTTTGTTTGTTGTTTGTTTACTTGCTTGCCTTACTTGTGTGTTTTCTTCCCCTTTCTCACTTGACATGCCTAGGAGAGTAGAGACATATTTGTTTCCCCCTTCTGGTTAAAATAAAACACACAAATTTAGAGAACAATTAATAAGGCAAAACTAGAGACCAATTTGAACTCTCCCCCTGGTTAATAAAATGCAAGTAAATGACACAAAGCATACATGCATGATTCA
>JAMKQA010069722.1:0-19462 GCA_024699735.1 Posidonia australis | reverse complement strand
GAAGGGAAGAACAGAGAACAAAAATTGCAATCCACACAACAACAAGGTTTTACGTGGTTCCCTAAATGCGGGTACGTCCACGGGTGTCTCTCCTTGACTGTTACTAACTTCAAATGGTGGAGTACAAAGAGAGAAGGAAGGAGGAACAAAGAGATGCCGTCTCTAGGGCTTGCAAAGCCTCCACACAAAATCCTCCTGTTGTCTCACAAAAGAGCCAACCCTAATAAGAGCATTGGATGGCCTTATATAGTGGCTAATCATCCATGACAAAAATGCCCTTATACAAATAGAATATTCAAGACTCATTCACATCTGATGATACAATAGAGTCATTTCCCAAAAAATATTATGTTCAGTGGAGGTACATTTGCCTTAATGCACAATAAAAAACATTAAAAGCAATGAATGGAACAAACAAGCAACAGACAACTAATCTTCAATAGGAGAAGCATACATAATCAAGAGGACATAAATTTTAGTACATGAGAAAAATGACTGCATGGAGTAATTAATAGTAACTGGGTTAGGTAGTTTAGTTTGTTCCTAGGGATTTTGATTGGATTTTGGATTTTGGAATTTGATTGGTTTGTTCATAGGAATGTTGGAACTTAGAACAAGGATGAAGTCGATGAGGGAATGGATGATTAATGGGCTATGGACCGTTGAAGTTGTTGCACATTAGCTTCGATCTCCACTTGTTGTAATATACATATTGATACAAATTCACTTTTTTACAGAAATAAAAAGATACATATTCACCTTTTTGTACATATCATGGATTTTTGGATATGTATTTAGCTAACCCCAAAAATCTTTATCTTCTTCAAATTCCAACGAAAAATCGATGAAACAAAGGTTAAAATGATGGAGGTGCAATCCGCTTCTTCTAACTTGCAACATTATCTTCCCAGTAGTAGTGGTGGATTTCTAAATTAATGAGACCAGTTTAAGAGTATCAGGAAAAGAAGCTGAAGAAATTCATAAGGAAATGATAATTTTCCCCTTCTCTATTTAGTATCTTCAATATCCTTCTTGATGATCTTTTTGTCATTTCAGTATTGGTTTATTTGGAAAGATTCATTGTTTTGATTCTTGCTTATACATTGATTTGATTTATAAATTATTATATGGTTTGATCTTTCATTAATATTAGTAATATGTTTATTATAAACTCTGATTTGTTGGGTGACAAGTTTTTTCATTATGCTGTTTTGAAAAATTGCATATGCGTTTAATGACAATGATTGACAAGTTAAAGAACTTTGGAAAGCCATTGCATCTCGTAACAAAGGTTCTATTTTAATATCTTTGGAGGAGATCATTCATCCTGAAGAAGTGTCAATTTATTGTATTTTGGCCACATTGTTGATGTTGTTTCAATTTATTGTGGAATTATTATATTTTGGTGACAATTATTGATTTTTATTATACTTGAATTTATCATTTTTATCATGAAAATATGAATTTATTGTGGAATTATTGTTTCAATTATAAACTGTAAACATGAATTTATTTTACTTATATGGGAAAAAAATTTATTTTATTATTTTTCAAATTAATATGTAAATATTAATCTTTCAAATATTGTATTCCATTCCATTTCTGTTGTTATATACCAAACAGTGGAAATGAATTATCTATTAATTCCACTATACAATTCCTTATGTACCAAACACTGGAATGGAATAAAATTATTCTATTCCATTCCATTCCAAAGTTCATTCCATTCCTCTCTATTTGCATTCCAGCGTACCAAACGCAGACTAAGTCCATTTTTCGTTAATGTCTACTAGAAACTATGGATTTGGAATTATTGAAAGCTCATTCTACCATAGTATAGAGTACAAGCGAAAAACCTTGCACGATGTGTAGAAATAAAAAAGAAAAGAAAATATTGAAACATGTCAATATATGACATTTTAAAAAATGATATGAGAAGAACATTTAACTAAGGAAAAAGTTAAATTGAAATAAACATGTGGTAAAAAAATTAGCTGTGAAACATAAAATTAATTAATAATAAACAAGCATGAAGATGTATGATTTGACCACTAGTTAAAGTAATTTATATACAATTTGTACTCAGAGAGAAAGTGATAAGAAGTAAATCATTAAAAAGTAACAAATAGAAGACAAAGATCGATAAATGAAATAAGTTGTAACAGAATCACTTAGAGAGAGAGAGAGAGATAGAGAAGAGGGAGAGATGATTATCTCTATTTAGAAGTGCTTACACTCACACATAGGAAAAAAAATTAATTTTATGAAATCAAAAAGGAAAAAAAGGAAAAAATAAAAAATAAAAAAAGAATAGATGAATTTTGATCATTCATTGTTTTTCGTAGATATTATTTATTACTCTCTCCTAAACAATTAGTGTGACCATGTCGGTGGAACCTTGCACGACTCTCCTAGGTGCGTGGAAGCACACGAAGAGTTCCGATACGGTCAGGCAAAGATGGTGAATCCGAGGAAGAAGACTGGGCTCGGAAACACCAAGGAAAGATTAAAAAAAGATAAGAAAAGGAGTCGCCACCTTGTCTTTTAATGGAAAAACGAGGAAAACCAAATACAAAGGAAAAAAAACCAAAAGAAATCAAGGCGAAGAAAACGTATGCATGCTCTGTGCCTAATGGATGCAACACTTAGTTATTACGGGCCACAGAAAGGGTATGGATTCTTGTTACGCAAGGGGAAGGGGTTAGACACCCCCATGTGCCTGAAGAAATCGATATTTCTAGGTTTCCTACTTGCTAATGGTTTATTGTGTGTATGCATGTCCACTCTAAATGCACATGCCTAAAATGACTGTGCAAAGCATGGCAAAGCAAAATGATAATCCGAGGGACAATGTAGGCATTTAATATGCCACTTTACTATACGCCCTTGGGCGATGAGGGAAATTATGAAAATTAGGAATACTCGGAAGGCCCTCCGTCAACGATTGTGCCAGCTCAGGGTTTTTTATGCAAAATACTGGACTTAAAATGTATAAAAAGTAACTCAAAGGGTTTATATCAAATTTTAAAGCTTGAAAAACATTAACAAGAATATACAAGGGTCACACTGAAATTCTCCAAAAACAAATATTATTAAAAGGATTTAAAAAATTAGTGTAGGGACCTAAATGCAAGAAATAAGGACCTATTTGTAAGAAAAAGAAAAGATCAGAAGTTTATGCAAAAGAAAACTATTTTTTTATTATTTTTTTTAAAAACATGTGACGGTCGCCAATGACAGAGCCCGATGCCTGATCTGGTATTGAAGCTCCTTGGGAGCAATGAGAGGAAGGGGGAGAGATCTGACGGTTTGGATCATGCACCGGACGGTCGAAAGCCTCCTCCCATCTCCCTCGCCATCGACATAGCTTCGACGACGGTTCCGGAGAAGAAGGTGATGCTGGAGGCCCTGGCACGGCGGCTCTGAGTCTCTAGAGGCTTGGTAGTGCGGAGAGGAACGTTTTTTCCAGCTTAGAGGCAAGAATGGCATCGTTCCTCCCCTTCCCGATCCTGCTTGCCGTCAACGCTGTCTTCTCCGACGAGCTCGACTGCGGGGGCTATCCAAGGCACAAAACGGGGTTCTAGTTGTTCCAGAGCGCTGGGGAAGAACTAGGGATCGTTTCCCTAGGCTTGGAGCATCGCTGCGAGGCGTGGAGCTCTAGATCGCATTCCACTATTCACCTTCTTCCCCGGCGACGGCGAAGAGTCGCGATTCCAGCGAGCGGCTTCTGGTGGCTTCCTGGGGGCTCAAAACTGTGTCCAGAGGATCAGAGAGGTAGGAAGATATCTGTCCCGAGAAGATGAAGTAAACTAGGGTACGAATCACTTACTAGATTCGTGCCCCCACCTATGTCGCCAGGAAAACGTTCCCGGCGATCCAAGATTCTCCTGATTCTGGGCAAGGTGACCTCCTGGCTTGCTGGAATCGATCAGGGAAGAAGGGGAATGACCTAGGGAATCGTTTTTGAAGAAAATTGAGGTCAGTAGGGGGCATACCTGAGCTGACAGTGGAGATGACAGCCGAAGGTCGCCGGCGCTCATCAGAGATGGTCTGAAACTGGAATTCTTCCCCTTCCTGAGCTTCCTCTTTGATCCTAGACTTCTTTGGTTGCTCTAGTTGAGAGAAAATACCTTGGTGGCTCTCCTCTCAATTTTTCAAGTTTTTTCTCTCTCCTTCTCTCCTCTTTTTCTCTTACAAATGGGAGGTATTTATAGACTTGCAATGGCTAGGTAGGTTGTTATGGGTTGTTATGGTTAAAGTGGAAAGTAGTTAAGGTTGTAAAGGTGGAGTGGGAAGTGGTTAAGGTTGTTAAGGTGAAGTGGGAAGTAGTTAAGGTTGTTAAGGTAAAGTGAGAAGTAGTTATAGTTGTTATGGTGGAATGGGATGTTGTTATAGGTTGTTAGGATTTGAGATTAGGGTTTAAGGTTTGATTTACGGTTTTGTTTGATTTAGGGTTTTGAACTAATCCTAGGGTTTTGGACTACTTCTAGGGTTTTGATTTAGGTTTTGAATTTTATTTAGGGTTTTAAGCTAATCCTAGGGTTTTGGATTACTTTGAGGGTTTTGATCTAGATTTTGGATTTAGTTTAAGGTTTTGAGTTAATTTTAGAGTTTTGGATTAAGTTTTGGATTTTATTTAGGGTTTTGAACTAATCCTAGGGTTTTGGATTACTCCTAGGGTTTTGGATTAGGTTTAGGTCTAGGGTTAGGGTTTTGAATTGATTCTTGGGTTTTGAATTTGATTTAGGTTAGTTTTTGGGTTTAAGGTCCAATTGCAAACAAATGAGGTGTCTACAATTAATATATAACGACTTAATTAAATATGGTCAAGTGTAATGTCTCGAACCCAGAAATGCTACTTAAATAGCATCACTATCCAACTATAATAATTAAACAATTAAAATAATTCACAAGGGTCAAACAACTACCCAAGAATGATGTGCGGCTAGTAACTCTGGAAAACTCAAACACCAAAATTCGTACTGTACTCCAACAATTGTTCACCTAAAAAGTAAAAAACACAAATAATAAAACACGCGTAAGTGACATCTAAGTTATCTAGTATGCGACTAAGTAAAAAATCACAGCAAAACCATCATAAAACGTTGAGAAAACTCGCTATCTTTGTTAGACAAAACCCAAAACTAGGTTCCTCGATAATTATACAAAACCAATTACACAACTTGGAATCTCATTACAAAAGTCAAAAATCATAAGGTACTCTCTTTCCCAAGATCATGTCTTTTTCAAACATTTTCTCTTTATAAATCTATGCATTTTAAATCATTTATGCATCCTAAGAAAAATACATTCTTGACTAGATCCAGCCCAAAACAGTAAAGCCACACATGGCCCAAAACTGTAAATCCACACTTGGCTGGCAACTAGCTCAAAACTATAACTCATCTTAGCTAGAAGCTGGCTAAAACCATAAGCCAAATGCAAACCATCTCTAGGCCAAAACAACAACACACATATCAGTCACAATCACTAATGTTTCTTTGATCAGAGGCGACCAGGCCACAAGCAGAAGGCAAGGTACCAACCTCACCAACCTGCATTGCCACGATACCCTTCCCTGTGCGAGAGGACAACCGCCCTGGCCAACAGGCCTTAATCTTATTTATTTCACATGCATGGAGATACGCCTTTCTTGATGCTTCAAAATTGTCTGGGCACCCAGTACTCTCATTCCCAAGTTCAGTCAACACAGCCTCAAGTGAGGAGTAATCTGGTATCTTTCAACCACCCCCAAACCTTGAAAACCATGTAAACTTCATAGATCTGGAACTTTGACAACCACACTTGGATTAACTAGTCTCATCGGGGTCCTCAGTCTTGACCAATGTCACCCTATCACTACATGGATCCAGAACAACAACACAAATCTATTTCCATAAACATTCGAGTTTTCTCATAAAACCTCACATCTATTCATTTTATCTTGAAATTAATTTCATAATTGCTTCATGTCATTTATATAGATTACTAATACATGCTTAAAACATCATTAAAGCATTTCAATCAAATCCATACTAAATTCTCAAGCATTCAGCATAGGGCCATGATTTGGTATGTTGGAATCATCCGGTATGTCGAAATCATCCTAGAACAAAACATCGACTAAGGGGTTGGTTCGGTATGTCGACATCATCTGGTATACCATTTTTCCCTGATTCGGTATACTGGAACATGTCGGTATGTTGAAATCAGTTCAGAATTCCCTTTTTGAGTTTTGCATTGACATACTGGAACACTTTGGTATGTCCAAAATTCCTTGAGTATTTCAACATGCTGATCCAAGTGATTTTACCTTTTCTCAGCCGCAACCACACACGATGTTCGCCAGGTTTGAGCCTCCGACGGATCCATCTCTAATGAACCAGAAAATCCAGAAAAATCGCTAAAGGTAGTGCTCTAAGCCAACTACCATTTGGGATAAATTTCATCAAAAACCAACATGTATATAATGAGAAATCAATTCTCAAAGCCACTGTCCTCAAAAATTCACACTGTAGCACAATCTCCAAAAATCCATGAAAATCTACCAAAAATCCCACAAAATTGCATGATCACATCATATACATGCAATCCACAACATCCCAAACATTTCCATAACTTTCCATGATTTAATCACATTATAATCATGTTTTCATACATTAAACCTAAGGCATAAAAAGATGAGGAAAAAAGACCGCATACTTCTTCGGCACTCCAGCGACCTACCTACACTCCGGTGAGCCTCTTCACGCCCCCGATGAGCTCCGAAAGTCCTTAGCCAACGACAAAATCCTCCTTTTATGATGGCACCTCTCAGGCTCACACACACCTCTCTCTCTGGTAGCACGTGCCCTCAGCTCCATCTCCTCCAGCCCCTCTTAAGCTTCTCCACTTATGCCACCCCTACGAATCCCATCGATCCATCCGCCCTCCATCAGATTTGGCGAGGAGGAGACGGGACAAGCCAGCTACGGGTATAGGGGCTCGTGAAGGGAGAAAGGGAAAGAGGAAGAAGACAGCACGTGAAAGAGGTGGCACTGTGCTTGAATTGACCAAGGTCCAGCTTGGGTCCCACACACACAGGCACAACACTAAAAACCACACAACTAGGGACCAAAACACAGTCAGAGAGAGAGACACACACACAACAATACCAACCATATCAGATTATCCATTAATAAATTATATCCAAAATAATACAATAAATTCTATGATTTTACATTAATTGGATAATCGGACTCAGATGCTACATCAAGCTGCATGTGTCGTCCCCTCACAGGGAAGGAGGGGATGTTAAGTCAAGACTGTAGGTGTGGCCTGACCATAGGTAATAAAAATCCTTAGTGTATAATAGAATTGAATAAGTGAGTCCCACATAATCAGATTAAATATGGAATAAAAATTTAAAATTTAAAAAACACACACGCATAGGAAATCAAAAAAGACCTATATAATTATTAGATAGTGGACCTTACATAATGGCATCAAAATGGCTATTGTTGGAATAAATAGTTCTCACATAATGAAATTAGAATTATTTTTCTAAAAAAAGTGGCCCATATAGTGAAATTTAAAAACAAAATAAACTCAAGAAAATGTGGTAACAAAAATGAGAGGTTTACCCTTAGTATAATGGTATAAGTGAAAAATCTATGTGAAAGGAAAAAATCATTGAAATAAATAAATAGTACAAAAAATTAAGATTTGAAAGGGCAATAAACTTGTAGTTTACGATATTAAAAGATTTATTTGTTCTAATATCTGTAAAATAAATATATGATTTCCAAATGAAGTTTTGAAGTAACAACTTATATGATTCTTCCATGTATCACCAAGATACCTCCTCTACATGATGGAAATTATGTCAAACACATTTATTCTTTAGCCACATGGTAAAGAGATACACAATAACAACACCAACAAAATAAACAATTTCAACCTTCTTGTTGTTCTTCTTCTTCAATTCTTCTCATCTCTCTCTCTTAATCAGTTTTTTGACAACCATGAGTTTAGTGAAAAAGGGAAAAAAAGAAGGTAAACAAAAACTTTACAGGTCAGGAGGGAAATTTGAAAATCAAAACATAATAAAGTAGTTTAAGATTGTCATTTAAAACTTATAAAATAACAAAATTTGTAAATTAATAATTTCCAAAAAACTATGGTAGCAATGAGCTATCTTTTCTTCCTTCTCCTTGTTTGGAGGAAAACCTAATGGTTTTCATTGTAACAATAAGATATCCAATCGAGTACCATCAAGAACACTTAAACTAGACATGTCCAAAGCTTTAAGAAAGTATAAGTTAATTAATACAAATGCAAGTACTAGAAAACATGATGGGAGAACATGATGAGAAAACCAAATGGAGAACAAAATTAATACTCAATTGGCTTGCAATTGTGATGAGAGAGCACACAATTTATTGGCAAATGATTGGTGCATAAAGGGTTTATTATAAAGGCTCACATGTTAGGTTGGATAGTTATCCAACTCATAATGTTTTTCTAATTTTAAAATTATTATTTTGCAAAGACAAGGATTGTGTTACAATCCTTTATACCAAAAGGAAAAAGAAAGGAAAACCATGGTTGTTAAGAAAGATTTTCATTTTTTCGTTTATAAAAACTAATTACACTACACTTTAGCATACAACTTGAACTATGTTTTTAACCTCCACAATGGAAGCACAAGATAAAACAACACCTTGGGCATTGGTATTGAGTTCCCACCAATGACTTAACTAAACATACTAACACTTTGAACATTTCTGTTAATTGCAGTGTAGTTGAAATCAAAAGGAGACATCATCATCTATTTATAGTAGAGGTTGGAGAGTGCTAGAAGAGTATAGAAAAGGTAAAGTTGGTAGAGTTAGGAAGAGTGAGGGGAGTGAGTAGAGAGAAACATGGCTATAAGTTAGAATAATCAAGAGAAAGTGAGTACAGAAGAATTTAGAAACATACCAGTATTGGTGGTGATACTTCACATAGTTGACGATGAAGGTGCCAATCTGTTGAGTTTAATGGCATCATTTTTATGTAGCCTCTAAGACATTCTGGTCTACAAGGATGATCTGTTTGATGAAATTCAATATTCCCAATAGAGTAGGGTTGTCTTTGATTTTCTAAAATGATGACTACCACATTTGAATAGGAGCAATATTGTAATACCTAGGACCTTTGAATTGCATGTTCTAGCTCGTGTGTTTGGTGCATTTTTCAGGTGTGTTTTTTACGCACACTTTGTATTGTTCCAGTTCGTTGTTGGTTTTCTCTACATGGAGTTAGCGTGTACCATGTTAGTGGTTAGATGGTTAGTGTCATTGATCAAAGAATAATAAATAAAGGATTTTGGTTATGACTTGTGAATTATGATGGAATTCAATTATGGATATGTTGATTTCAATATTATTGAAGAAATTGATAATCCTTCCTTAATTGAATCATATGGAACATTAGAGGTTTATTTTGGAAATTATAAATCATGGCTTGAACCCTTACACAAGTAGAGTGCATGCATGTGAGTGTGTGTGCATATGTATTTGTATATTGAAACAAGTGGAGTGGAAAGCCAAGAGTAGAAGGTGAAGGAAGAGTGTGTGCCACCCATCACTTGCACTGTGATAATGAAAAGAATATTAAGGGCAACATGTCATTGTGGAGAAAGAGGAAAAAATGAGAAAGAAAGAAAAGAAAAGAGAACGATGAAAAGGAGAAATGAAGAAGGACATTAGAGAGGGGGGAAGGAGCGTTGCCTACTGTATGTGCTCTAGAGGGCCACTGGTGGCTAGGACGCTATTGATTGGAGCGTCCTCTAGCCATCTTCTCATCGATTGTGGTGGAGAAATGCTTGTGTGAAGAGGTATGTTCAGGTTTGAATTGTAGACCCATTTCCTCTCTTTTGCTTGTGTCTTTTTGGGGTAGGGAGTTGATAATATTGTTTTGGGTTCTTTATGTAGTTTGGCCACTATGTTGGGTCTATGGCTAGGCTTGATTCTGATTGAAAGAGAGAGAGAGGTTGTGATTGGAGCTCTAGCAAGGCGTGGACTACTGGCATTGGAGTTGGGTTCACTTACTCTTCACTCAAGGTACACATGTCATCGAGAGTTTAAGATGGAGCTTTTCCTATTGATTTAGATGCATGCTAGATTTATGTTGGTGCTTTAAACGAGAGTAAGCTTTCTAGATTGAATGGTGAATTGCATTATGGATTATGTGTCATTCAGTACAAGTTTATTTGCTGCAATTTAGTTACTATTTGGTCATGCTATCTTATATTGATCATAACTTGAGCTTTAAATATTGGATTTCGGTAAAATTAGATACATCAGAAAGATAATTTTAAGATCTTCAATTTGATGTATTTTAATGAATTTTTGGAGTCGTGTGCTACTCTGTTTATGTGGTTCTTTACAGTAGAATTTGTTACTATCCTATTTCTTGAAGTGAATTGATGAATGTTTTACCATTTATACATTCTGTTGATGCTTGCTGGGGAATTTTAGGTCCCTAGGTGATTTGTGCTCTACTTTGGATACTCAGTTTAGAGACAAGTTATCAAAGATGGGTTGCATGTTTTACCTACCCATTTTTGGGCCTAGACTATAGAGTGTTGTGGCCCTACATTTTGATGTGTGTTGTCCTATTTTGTTGAGTGTTTGTTATTGGATTGTGAATTGAACCATCTCGAAGTACATACATGAATATAGTTATGTGTGGTGCTTAAGAGTGACAATTATGTGTGGCTTTGTGCTTTTAGATGAACTTTCATAAAAGTGATTTGGAAAATGATGAAAAAAGATTTTAAATGCTTTTTATTTGAATTTGATTATGAACTATGATGCTGAATGGATTGTAAGGAGAAACCTATGTCGAGGATGGTGCTACAAGTACTTGAGCACAAGTCCTAAACTATATAGTTTAGAGAATTGTGTTGGTAGGACCAGGAGATGTGATAGATCCTCTGGGTGGTTGGACACAAATTCCAAGGACGTAGAGAGTATGTTCCTTGTGGTTGAATCAAGAGATGTGATAGATCTTTTTGGTGCCTAAAGTGGACAGTAAGGATTCATTAGAATCTAGGATGGAGGAGTTCCTTGTAAGGTGGTCTGTTTATGGCAGTGCGGTATGTTTTAGTAACTACTTGTGGTTAATGTTTGTTGCTTGGTGTTAGGCAACACAATGGTTTTGCGATTCATGTGGTTTGGCCTTTGAGTTGATTTGACTAAAAGTAATCATTTTGTGATATAGGTTTTTAAGATTTAAATGTGCATTGTGTTTACAAAATAAAGTTAGGAATATTTTGAGAAAGGCATGTTTTAGAATTTTCATCTACATTTATTTTGCTTTAGGTGTTTTTGTACCTATGTGGACCTCTATGCTGTCTATAGGCGGATGATCTGAAGAGGGCTTTGCGCATCGGGCTCATACGTTTGGGTTGTGCGTTTTCTTGAATGGTGTTTTTTCACACATTTTCAAAATTGTTGTTGGTTTCTTGTTGAAGTGGAGTATATGCTAGGTGATTTTTAGTGGTCACTAAACTTTTTCTTTTTGTTTCTTTTCAAGTGTAGATTAATAGTGTGGTATTGTATATAGTACATATAGACGGAGTCACATAATCACACACTGCAAGATCTTTGGTAGTGTATTTAATTAATTATTGTAAATCATTAATTATCTAATTTATTAACTATTGATCTGTCATAGATTTGAATTTATTAATGAATAACTAGCAAATGAATAGGAATTTGTTGTACTATTTCGATGAGGATTGTGATAAAAGTGATGTGATATTAAAGTAGCTAGGTTTATTAAGTGCACTAGCTTAGGGTGTTCAATCTAATGACTCATTAGGATTACATGACATAGTAATCTACACCTATTATCTTATTGTTTTTCCTGAAGAGTTGGTTGGTGTTTGCCCTTCTGCAAAATGTCACCACAAGGTAAGGGCAAGGAGAGAGTCATTGCTTTGACCTCTAGTGCCAGTGAGAAAGGTATGTGGCATGGGATGCAGGCAGAACTAAGGAGCTTGATGCGTGGGATTGCAAAATCCTTTGGAAAAGGTGATGGTGGAGGGTCAACAAGTGATTCATGACTAGACCAGCTGAGCCATCTAAATGCACTAACATTCGAGGATGGAATCAAGTCTAAGGAGTGTGAGGCCTGGCTGTTGAGAGTGAGAAGGTTGTTGGAAAGTATGGCATACCTAGAGGAGTAATGGGTATGAGTAGCTTCCTTTCTATTGGAAGGTGATGTAGATCAACAATGGAGGATGTAGATCAACAATGGAGGGCCACTCGACGTCTAAGATTCTTGAACATTGAGTTGACAAAGACTGACAAGAAGGACTTCTAGAGTGCCTTCTATGAGAGGTATTTTTTCTATTTGTGTAAGAGACAGATTAGACAAGGAGTTCAGAAAACTTCAGTAGGGGAGCATGACTGTGGCAGAGTGTAAGGTTGCTTTCGCTTGTCTAGAGAAATTTGCTTAGATTGTTGATTCTAAGGTGCATAGGGCTAGGAGATTTCTTGAGGACCTTCAGCTTGGACTGAAAATGAAGGTCATGGCTTGTAGATGTCAGACAATGTATGAGATGGTGAAGATGGTATCTTGCTTTGAGGGCGAGTACAAGAAATACAAGGAGAGTCATCCTAAAGGGAAGGCAAAGACATCATCAACATCATGGACTTTCTACATTGGTGCATCGAGCTCTAGCAATTCTAGGAGCTTATGAAAGAAAAGGAAGGAGTGGTGGTAACTATAGTTAGATGAGTTTTAGCGGTGATCCACAAAGTGGAGGACCTTGCTACCTGTATCAGGAAAGCCATATTGCCAAGAACTATCCACGACAACAACAAGCTCTAGTTAGCATGGTATGCTACAATTGTGGAAAGTTAGGGCATATGTAGAGGAATTGTCCTGAACCCCAAAAGAGGGCAGTTGATGCATTACAACAACCAAGGGTCGTATCTTCTCCATCACATCTCCCGATGTAGGACTGTTAAGTGGCGATGTAGTGGAGGGATCTTTCCTTGTAGTTGGTTGTATAGCTAAGCTGTTGTTCAATTCAAGGAGTTCATTCTCTTTTATGTTTGAATCATTTTGTGGTTGAGAGTGGGGATAGGCCTGCTAAGTTGGCCTTCCATCTCATTGTGGTTGTGTCATTGGGAGAGCATAGTTTAGCTTGAAAGTGTTTGAGATCAGTTAATGTTGTGCTAAGTGGCATGACCTTCAAGGCCAACCTGATTGTGATGTATTGGCTTGATTAAGCCTTATCTTGATTTTGATGATAACAAAAGATTAATGTTTTGTATGAGAATATTTCATAACTCAGATTAGCAAAGAAAATCAATGACGAACTCAGAAGAATCAAGCATAAAAAAGAAGATATCTAAAGAAGAGAATGATTTATGTGCCACTAAGGAGAACTCAAGATGAAGCAAGAAGAAGATAATGGAAATCATATTTGTAATTATTATGATGTAATTTTTTATTTTTCATGTACTCCTAGGAAACATGTAATAATCTCCCAAACATTCCACAATCCTAGGAAAATAGAAATATCCTTGAACCCAAGTTGAAAATCTTAGAAAAATTTCTAGTATAGGTTCAAGGGTCTTTTCAACATACTGAAATTGTTCGGTATATCGAAATCTAGAAAGAATAAATGTTCTCATCTAGTCACTATTCGATACACCGTTGAAAATCAACATACTAGACCAAGGGTTGATTTCGACATACCGAATATGTTCAACATACCGATCTAGCCGATCGTTGCCCAAAAAGGATATAAATCGACGTACAGAATTATTTTAGTATATTGAATCAGTTACCATTTGTGAACGTTAGAGAGACATTAAACACAAACTTCTACCTAGGTTTTCCTATAAATAGGCTTCCATTCTTCACCTATAGGGACACCAATACTTCCTATAATATACCAAGTCTCTACAATTCCATTCCTATCCTTAAAGAGAGAATTTCAAGTGCTTTCCTAACTTGTTTTCCATGGTTTAACAAGAGTGCTTTCATTCTAACCTTCCACCTTGTCAAATTGAGTTTGAGAGATCATAGAAGAAAGTTGTTATCCATTTTCATTCAAAGGCTTACTGCTTCTCGGGCTGTGAGGAGCACAATACTGTGGTTTTTGTGAAGCTTGATATGAGATCGTCGTGGTAGTGTAACAGTGAGATTTTGGCCCTGGAATAAGATCGATTTAAAGTAACTTTCGAGATATTCTCGAGTAGACTGGACTAAGGAGGTTGAACCACTATAAATCCTTTGTGTAGATTTTCATTGCCTCTCATCCCTTGCTTTGAATGTTCTCAGTTTAATATTTAAATCCTTGCTTTATTCCATGTACTTGTTATTTGGTTGAAATTGTAAAATACAATTAATTTGCTAAATTACTTTAATTCACTATTTACCCCCTTTCTGGTGAAGCATAAGATCTTAACATGATGGACATTAGAGAGTATGATGTCATCCTTGGTATGGATTAGTTGGCTCAATAGGTAGCTTTGATTGACTATGCAAAGAAGAGTACTTGTTGAGATTCCTGGTGAAGGTTTACTTTCAGTGTAGGAAGTGCAAGATGGTAAGCCTAAATTCTTGATTTCTACAATGAAGGCTTACAAATCACTAGCTAAGGGTCTTGTGGGTCACCTGGCAAGTGTTGTTGTTTCCTCCTTACCAAGTCAAAGTGTTTACGATATTCCAATTGTTTGTGAATATCTAGATATTTCCCTAATGATTTGCCAAGGGTGCCACCAAATAAAGAAATTGAGTTCTCAATTGATTTGGTGCTAAGTTTTGGTCCTACCTCTACGACTCCTTATAGAATGGCTCTCACTGAACTGAAGGAACTCAAGGAGCAGCTGCAAGAATTGTTGAATAAAAGATTTCTTAGTCCAAGCATGTCTCCATGGAGAGTACCTGTCTTGTTTGTTTAGAAGAACGATAGTTCCCTTCGATTATGCATAGATTACTAAATGTTGAACCAGGTCATTGTAAGGAACAAGTATCCTTTACCTCGAATTAATAACTTGTTTAACCAATTATAATTAGATACAGTTTTCTCAAAGATTGACTTGAGATATGGTTATCATCCATTGAGGATCCGAGATTCTGACATCTAGAAGACTACATTCAAGACTCAGTATGGACATAATGAGTTATTGGTTATGCCTTTCAGCTTGACAAATGCACTAGCCACATTCATGAACCTAATGAACAAAGTATTTAGGCCATACTTAGATTAGTTTGTGGTAGTGTTTGTGGATGATGTCTTGGTGTATTCATTTGATGAGAAAACTTATAGTTGGCTTTTTGGATAGTGTTGAAGACATTAAGACAACACTAGTTGTATGTCTAGTTCTCAAAGTTTGAGTTTTGACTGAGCGAAGTGATGTTCTTTGGCCACATTATTTCTAGAAAGGACATTTAAGTGGACCTTGCCAACGTTGAGGCTATGAGCATTTGGGTTAGGCCCAAGACGGTGTCAAAGATTAAGAGTTTTTTGGAGATGGTAGGCTATTACAAAAGATTTATTAGAGATTTCTCCAAGATAGCTGCATCTACGATGAAGTTGACATAGAAGGGAGCACAATTTGAGTGGGACTGGCAGTGTCAAGAAAGCTTCAATGAATTGAAGACTCATCTAAATACAACTCTTGTGTTGAATTTGCCTTCTAAGAGTGGAGATTTCACTATGTATAGTGATGCTTGTGGTTTTGGATTGGGTTGTGTTCTTATGCAACATGGTAATGTGGTGGTGTAGACATCGCGATTTTGCGGTCATTTATCATAGAACCTCTCTAGAAGGATGCTTTAGTAGTGGTAGATTAAACCTAACTTTTGAAACCAACCTTGTGTCATAAAATAACACAAAAATAAATTCTGCACCATAAACCAATAGCCCACAAACCAAACCCAAAGCTCTGATTTCATTTAAAGACTAAAAACCTAGCTCACCTAAGCCTAAACCCTAGTTACACCTTAAACACACACATGCAAGCCCACCAAAGCCCATTCAAGCCTATTCAAGTCCACATTCTCAAACATCACTCAAACCTTAACCTCAAATCCTAACCCACTCCTTGAAGTAGCCTACACCTTGAGCTCATGCATCACGTATGGAGAGGAGAGAGGAGAAGATGGTAGGGTTTTAGTTTTGAGTTGAGATGTTGGTTGTTAAGTTTGTTTGGGTTGGTTAGTGGTTGTTAGAGTTTGTTAGGTCTGTTATTAGGTTGTTAAGGTTTGTTAGTGGATTTGTTAGTGGATTGTCAGGGAAGATTGTTAGGGAGGTGGTTTGTTAATGGCTGTTAGGGTTTGTTATGGGGGTCGATTGGTTTGTTAGGGGATTCGTTAGAAAGTTTGGGGTTGTTACAGATAGCCTCCTCATATATTAAGGACCAGTGATGAGCTTACCAGGGTGGGCATTTAGAAAAGTAAACCTTCACTACACTCACTCTCCCAAGCAAGATACAAACAATGCCTACTCTCTCCCTCTCCGGTAAATCGTTTCTTCCTCTCCACCATCAAAGGCAGCTGGCTCTACCTTCCTGTGGAAAAACCACCAGCATCCACCTCCCTCTTCCACATCCGAAGGCCATGCAATTCTGTGGAGATCTTCTCAGCCAAAGCGAGAGGAGGAGAGAGGGCGAATAGCTTGAGACGGGGCGAGGTTTCCAGCCGTCGTCTTCTTCCACGTAGACCACCCAGCCCGCACATTCAGCCAGTGTGCAGACCACCTCTGTATGCCTCTTCGTTCATCATCCTTTTCCACTGGTCTACGTCGAGGAGCTAGCCACCGACCTCCCTCTTCCACGTCTAGAGGTCATGCAGCCCTGAGAAGAGTTCTCCCAATCGGAGAGGAAGAACCTGCGAGCTCTGGTACATGCTTGAGCTTACGGAGCTCAGTCCACCTTGCTAGCTGGAAGAGAAGAGACAAGGAGGGAAGGAAGCTCGAGCGGGAGAAGCCACTACCGTCGACTTCATGCACCAGTCGACGTCCTCCTTCATCGGCGAACCCATGTGCTACAGGTAAGCTTCCTCACATTGTCCAAGCATGCATGCATCGGAGTAGTTCACTGGTAGGCATCCCTTCAGCTTCCTTCATCCCCGAGTCCATGCCACAAGGAGGAAAAGAGAGATAGAGAACCGGGAAAACCAGATCTTCGCTAAAACCACACCATAGTGAACCGAGCCATACAGAGATTGGAGGATGGAGGAGAGAGCCTGTAGACCTCCGTGCCTCCACCCACACCGTCTTCCTCACTCCTCGTGACCTCTAGTTGCCCTTGTCGAACGCCTCTAGCACCGTTGAGTTCGAGCTAGAGGAGACACCGTCTCCGGAGAAGATGCCAAGCTCAAGTAAGCTTCCTTCTTCCCCGAGTCAGTGTAGCTGTGAGGTGAGGGAGAGTGAGTGTGGAGCCAACCACCAACGCAGCAGACCTCCCGTTGGAATCACACCGGCAGCCTTCTCCTCCACGTATCGGGTACAGTAGTAGGAACGGAGAGAGAGAGCATGTAGTATACTTCCACCTCTCTCGGTCCTCCTATCCTCCCTCTGTCCTCCTCTCTTCCCTTAGTCCTCTTCTTCTCCTTCAAACGTCCACTTTCCTCTTCCTTCCAATCAGAACATCTCCACTACCTTCTTCCTCTCTCCTGATCTTTATTCTCGTTGAACCCATGCAGTCGTGAAGCAGAGGGGAGAGGGCATGTAGGAAGTTAGCCCTTGTCGTCCTCCTTTCTTCCTCCAGCTGTGGCCACCATCCCTGCAAGCCTCCAGCACCGCCACTGCCACCCTTCTCCCTCCAGCCCGTTGATCCCTGTAGTTGTGACATGGAGAGAGTGAGATAGAGCACAGCCTCCACAGCAGCCCCCACACCTTTCCTCCTCTCGAGCCATTTTCCAACATCACCTAGCCTCCGTCCTCCATCACCTGTTCGAACCCTAGCAGCTCCCTACACCAGCTCCCAATCGGCTTCCTCCACCACGTCCAAGTCCATGTAAAAGGAGAGAAGGAGAGGGAACACCTGAGAGAACCTAACAAGCTTTCCCCTACCTCCTCTAAAACCACCAGCGGCCGTTGTTCCTTCTCTCTTATTTGAACCCAGGTGCCTATAGGTAGAGTGAGGGAGAGACATGGAGACTCCCACCATCATCCTCCTCATCACCCAAGCTGCCCGTGTAAACGCGAGAAAAGAGATAGAGAACGGGATAGAGAGAAAGAGAGAAACCTCAGTCGATCCTCCACCTCCTCTGTCCATCCTTTCTCCTCCACTTTCCCTGAACCCGTAATCCTAAGCACACACAGAGAGAATGAGAGAGAGAGGAGAGCACGTGGAGAACTCTCAGCCTTGCCTCCCTCTATCCTCACTAGCCTCCTTATACGTCCTCCATTTCCCCTCCTTCCTCCTTCTCCCTGTCACCCATACAATCCATGCCACAATGAGGAAAAGAGAGAAAGAGTACCTAGGAAATAGGAAAAGAGAACATTCACCCCAAAGCCATCCTTATCTCTCCCATCTCATCCCCTCTGCATGATGTAATCATACCGACGATAGCCTCGTGCGAAAAGGCAAATACGCGAGGATCGGTAAAGTCAGGCCAAAACAATAAAAAGTAAATGATAAAAATACAGGAGTCGCCACCTAATCTACTTGAAAACAGGAGACGAGGAAAACCAATTTAAAACCATGCAATAAAACCAATGGAAAAGGTCAACATGAACCAGAAATGGGAAAAGGATCCCTATTACACACGAGGAAGGTATTAGGCACCCCCGTGCGCCTGAGAAATTGGTCTTTCATGGGTTTCTCGTTTACTTAGATGAAATGTTGGCTTTACAGCCTATTTTTGTACGCCCGAGGGCGATATGCGATGCAACTCTATATGTAAGTGATGTCTAAGAATTTGCAGATTAGACAATAAGCTAGACTAATGTGCCATGCGATATAAAATCTTGCAAATATGCACAAAACCATCTGAAAACGCATCATGGACATCTAAACACCCGATCACATGTGAGTGAGTTTCCCCCTCTTCCACAAGGTCATAAAGGAAAGAGGAAACCCAAGAAAACATGACATGGGTCTTATGCTCAAGGGCAATATGCCTCACACAAGACCACACAACCCTACTCTAATAAAAGCCAATGAATCCTAGCTATGCTACCTGGGTCTGGATCATAAACTGAAGCAAAAGAACTCTACACAGAGAGTCTTGAAAAGCCACCAGTTCACCAAATCCAGGTAACAAGCTAACTTCACTAGATGCAAAATCAAAGCAAACAGTGTTATTATATGCTAAAATCATGCAAACAAGAACATGGCATATCAGAGATCAGACACCAAAAAGATCAGGACCCAAAACAAACAGGAAAGCATGCAAACTATGATGCAAAATCTACTGTTTGCATCCTGCGACCAGGTTGGTGCGCCAAGTATGTGCTCCAACC
>JAMKQA010069721.1:0-32678 GCA_024699735.1 Posidonia australis | reverse complement strand
CCACGGTAGACCTACAAACAGCCATCACGTCCTCATGAAAGCCTCCCTCCCTCAACCATGATTTCTCAAAATGAAAAGGCCCTTTCTTGAATATTATCGGGAACACGGGACCTCTCAATGATGTAAGAGACTTGGTCATCTAATCTCCATCCACCAAGAAATGATCTTAGCGTGATAAAGTACGAGAGGCATGAGATATGAATTTACATTGCTAAATTCCCAAATCAATCAACCGATTATCATCAATCCATGACTAGTTTTTCCATAGGCAAATGACTCTGGTTAAAATCTCCCATGATCATTGTGGGACTCTTTTATTCCTATTTAAAAAGAGAAAGCTCCCACAGTAAACCCTCTTGCATAGAAAGATCAGTAAGCTCATACACCAGATACAACCAAAGGAAAAACTCACCACCACCCAGTGAGCACCCTTTCTAATTGCTTGAACACTGATTCCACCTTTCATCCCGTGCCAAAAAATCTGTCTATCAACCCATGCCAATAAAATCTCCAGAGACCCCATCAAAAGCTATCTAAATACAACTTTGGAATTTCTTCCAAGCAAATCCCATCAAGAACGATTAAAAAAACTACTTCCATTTTTCTTTGCTGCAGAGCTAACATAGGACCATTCTCCTTTGCCATGACACCCAAAATTTGTTATTTGGCTACAGAGTGAAGGCCTTGAGCGTTCGAAGTAAGGCACCTCATTGAGGAACATCTAGATCGCCAACTGATATCGCATTTTCCTGCTCAACAATCTCAGCTTATTTCTTCTTAAAATGTAAAACAACACCTTAAAAATTGATTCCCTGTGCCAAAGCTCGCTCTTCCAAAACCTTGTCACTCTAATGTGAGAATAGTTGAAGATTACTATAAAAGCCTCCCCCCTCCATGGTGGCTAGTGTATAGTCTTCATACACCTATTGACTGCTATCAGCCATCTCACACCTCCATCTGATCTAATTAAATCAACAAATTCACCTTCCTTACCAACATTTTGGAATAATGCACAGATGTTAGATGGATCTGGAGACCAAAAAGGATATGAAGAAAGGTTATAAAGGCGCCAAGCCATTGAGCTTGGGTGCCTTGGACAACTGGGCACCTAGGTGTCATTATTACCTTTTTTTTTCCAGATTTTATATATACACTTAAAACTTAAGTAAATAACACAATGTTAAATACAAATATACAATTATGCATTAATATATCTTCTTTAAACTTTAAGTAAACACCAATTAACATTGTCAATATGTAAAAGACAATAATTAAATAACATTAAAGTTAAACCATCAATATAAAAGTCACAAATTAACTTCAAAAAAAACAAAAACAAAAACAAAAGGTCTCAATCAACAAAAAATAAAATACAATAATAATAAGTTTACTCAATACTAAAATACAAAAAGGACCAAATAAGACAATCATAATCTCCTTCACTTTGTTCATCATCTAATGAATCATCAAAGTGTTTTCAAAATTGAGATTTTCATCATCCCCTTCCTCTTCATAAGTTCTTCCTCTTCATCCTCTTCAATTTCTTTCCATTCTTCTTGTTCTTCTTGAATGGGCTCTTCGCCTTTCCTGGAATAGATTTTCATAAAATTTCCACCTCCCCTTGCACGTGTAAGGGGACAGTCACGGTGTTTCCTTGTTGGAGAAGTTGATGAAGGTTGTGTAATCTTCACACTTCTAGTACCGCCCAAGTTGAACTCCAAAGCCCTTACTGTTGTATCAACTTGCGCATATGTGAGTCCATCCTCTCCATACACAAATTCATTTGTTGCCCCTAATATCCCTGTCATCCACTCATTATTATAATTAAGCTCCTCAACATGTATAGGATCAAAGTCCTCATCCATGTTTGTTTGAATCTTTCATATAAACGGTTGTTGTAGTTAACAAAGACAAACTTGTCTAATATTTCTTGCTCCATACGAATCTCCTTTTAGTGTGAATCTATTATAAGGGAAAAACAAACAAAAAAAATAAGTGACTAAATGCAATATGTCAAAATGACAAAATATCCAAAATCAAATAAATGTGTGAGTGTTGATGACTTTACGAAATCAAATATGCTCCAATTGCAAGACAAGCAGTGCAACAAAGTCCAAGTATGAGGATTGCAATCTTCTTAAGCACTAGAGTGACGACTCTATATGAGTCCCACCAACTCACTACATAATTACAAAACAACAATGTTAAACTCAAATATTAAATGAGAAAACACAATTATTTATTAAAAAATCATACATACTTGGTTGTAGAAATTCAATAACCATTTTTCCATCTTGATACCAAATTTCCCTTTTCTTTGCTTGTATGACTCTACACCCAACATGATTTTTATTCAATCTTCCTTGTTCTTTATCATCCTTTCAATAGGTTGGAATGTCCATCATGAGGCTTCATTTTCTCTTTCTATGTAGTATACACAAGGATTTAGAAATGCTCCCACACTAAGTATAGGACGATCAAGGTGAAAAGCCTAATGCCTAACGACAATTTCAAGAATAAATTTGTCATCTTTTTCTTTGTGATGAAAATTTTCCATAATTTTTCCCAAGTATACCAGAATGCATGTGCAATGTAACCCATGACTGGTTACTCCTGACAATCAACCAATCTCAACAAAACAACAATTGGTTGTGATGCTCTAAGATAAGTTTCCAAACTATCCCAAAAGTCCACCGAAAGCATCACATTCATGATTTATTTGCCTAGTGTAATCATTGCCCAACTAGATTCATTCCACATATCCGATACAAACAACTTCTTTAGGATACCTTTCATATCATGCAAACTTTGAAAAGTAAGAAAGGAAGTGATGAATCTTGTAACACCACATTGAATAAGTTGCTTCCCATTAGAGTGGGTAGTGAAGGATTCGTGAAGACGAGTATGGAGGTAGATAAATGATGTAATCTTCCTCCCCATTATTATTACTTTCTTGAATTTTCCATGTTTACCGATGTCCTCAAGCATAAGGTCAAAACAATGAACACAAGGAGTCCAAAAACAGCTTATCATTCTACTCCATCAATTTCTTCCCAACAAGAACATAAGTTGCTGCATTGTCGGTGCAAATTTGCACTACATTTTGTGACCCAACATGTTACATGGCTTGCTGAATAAGCTGGATAATCTACGGTTTTCTCATGCCTGAAGCGTCAACTGAATAGAGGTAAAAAGTTCCTTCTAAGTAATTTACTAAGAAGTTTATCAAACTCCTTTGCCTTTTGTCTGTCCATCCATAAGACAAGAGAGTGACACCATATTTCTTCCAATGTATCTCGTATACTTTTCTCATTTGGATGACATCTCCATATTTCTTCTCTAACATTGGTTTTCTTACTTGATGGAAAGAAACTAACCTATATTACCATATCTCCTACCATAACCCCCAATGACCTTATAAAGAACTTCAACCACCAATTTATTTACAAGATTAAAAGGTCACACACATTCATAAAGCATATCACAATAAATACCATCAACCACCGTCCTCTCATGTTTCTTTAAGTGATCCTCAATGATGGTTTGCTTGTCTTTTTTTTCTCTCTTCTATCTCTAGCAAAAGCATAAAGATTCTCTCTATATAACACATCAAGAGGCTCAACTTTTTCTGTACAACCTTTGCACTTTCACTATTTGAAGATGGAATTGGTTTCTTGCTTTATTACGAACGAAGCCATGGAAGTAAGAGGATTGTTGCTTCCAATGTTTTCAATGGATTGATCTTCATCGCCTTCATCTTCTTCAGCCTTACCACCACTTCAACATCACATTTGCAATAACCATTGTGGTTTTGAGACATTTTTAACATCACTATAGCCTCCAATTAGATGCTCCTTTTGTCTTTTAATGCCACTATTGGATTCCTTACCACATAACAAACATTACATTGTATTCTTATCGTCAAGATCTGGCCAACATGCTTACATCAAACCGGAGTCATTAAACTTGGCTCTTGATGGGTCAAGTGCTAGTATAGGATCAATAAAGTCATGCACAACAAATGCATTTTGATCTACTTTCATTGATGATGGTAGTGGAATACTATCATTTTCTTCTTGTGAAATCCTATAATAACAAACAACAAAACAAAAAAGAAAAAAATCATGATTAGTGGATTCAAAAAGATGAAATCCAAGATAAAGGAGAAAGGAGAAGATATGAAAAAGAAGATTAGATGAAGTTTGCCTTGCAAATAGGGAGAAAGAAGAAGATGTCCAAAGAACTCCACGAAAATGATCAAAAAAGGTGCTGCCAAACGAGGAAGAGGCATCAAAATTGCGAAGATCGTCGGAGAGAAAGGGGGAGGAAGGTGGTGGTCGTCGGTTAGAAGAAGGGTAAAAGAAAACATGAAGATTAGGACATATGGATCTAATAACTTGATTGTAATGCTGGGCATGTAAACACCCAACATGTTTGTGGCACACAAGTGCCTAGGTGTCGTAAGCTTTATATGAAGTCTATACAACATCGAGAGTGATTGGACTCAAGTCCACTAGAGTAGACACCATTGAGATACGGATCTGCATGCATTTCAAATTTGAATAACCATTCAAGCCATTGTGGGTGTTCTCAGTGAACCCATCACTCTGAACCCTATAAGGCCATGTTCAAAAATCGACACTCGGTCACACAATTTATGGAAACAACATATACATGAAAATCAAGAAGCACAAGACTTCGGTGGAAATTTCCACCCCAAGTCACATGAGTCGAACAAGTCGTCCAACACACCAAAATTTTTACACACTTGATATTTTTTCATGTTCTTTTTTGTATTTTGATGTTAATAACTTGATGTTACACATATCTAACCTAAAAATACATAGATCTAACGTAATAAAGGTAAGATTTAGCCTAAAAATACTTGGATATTCTTTCTCTACTTTCTCACCATATTAAATATTGTGACAACTATTCATTTTAAACATATACTAAGCATTTTTAAGTATGATTTATGCATTTATTAAGTATTTTAATGTACTATTTATACTTCACAATATTTGCATTAAGTTTATGTAACACATTTTAATATGATGCATGCTTAAAAAAGTAGATCTAAATAGTCTTAAATGTATATTATTGCTTACTTTATCTTATCCTAGAGTTTCGATTTAAAATTTGAAATTTGAAATTTTTTGTACCATTTCTGTGGGACTTCAATAAATTTACCGTTTTCATCGATATTTCCATCGTTGTTCAACTGTTAGACGTGTCTTTCATTATCCCTTGTGGCTGTTGGTATTCTTGGTGGGAAGGTGAAATGTTTCATCTTCTTTCTTTGGCTATTTATGGGAGATAATCAATGGTGACAATTATTCCATTGATTATTGTCATTGATTTGGTGTCTCTTGATCTCCTTTTGTACTCCTATAAATTGAGGATATGGGCAGATGCTTAGGAGGTCTAATTTTGACATTCCTCACTTGTAACCACCTGGAAATAATGATTGGCCCCCTTCCCATCCGTGGACGTAGCCCTCTTTGGGTGAACCACGTAAATATTGTATCCTTATGATGTTTGCTTGTGATTTCTCCTAATATCTATCATCGATCTTTTCTAACAAGCTAGTATCAAAGCTTGGTTGTTCTAATCGCTTGCGTTCCTGTCCCTGTTTGTACACACACTGCAGACCCGACATGGAGGCGGTGGCGATCTCGGTGCAGACCCGACGAGATTGAGTTGGTAGGGAGAAATCCTATTTTCTGGATTGAAAGTTGTTGTTCCTGTCCCTGTTATCTTTGGAAGTCTCTTTGCAGTTGGTCTTTTTCTTAGTAAACAATATGTCTTCACATAGTGTGAAGGTTGATAAATTTACTGGAAAAAATAACTTCAACCTTTGGCAAATAAAGATGTGTGCCTTATTAAGGCAACAAGGCATCTGGACTCCATTTGAAGATCCAAAGCCCTCAAATATTGATGAAGCGGATCTTAAAGCTCATGAAGAAAAGGCTCATTCGACTATTCTTCTTTGCTTGACGGATGAAGTTATTGTTGAGGTCGCGGATGAGAAAATAGTTGTGGGTCTATGGTTAAAGCTTGAGAGTCTATATATGACTAAGTCTTTAACTAATAAGTTGCTTCTAAAGCAACATCAATTCTCTCTTCGAATGAAGGAAGGTACGTCCCTTAAAGGTCATCTTGATCAATTAAATACCTTACTTATGGATTTAAGAAATATTGATGTGAAAGTTGAAGATGAAGACGCAGCCTTATTGTTATTGGTTTCTCTACTGCACTTTTATGAAAACTTTATCCAATCATTTGTGGTTGGAAAAGAATCTATTACGTTAGAGGAAGTTCGCTCGAGCCTACACACTCGTGAACTCCGTCATATGGCTACCAATATTAGCACTGATAATAATGCTTCTATTTTAACAGCATCAAGTTCCAATCAGCTCAAAAAATCGTTCAAACAAGAACGATAAAAAGAAGAAAGGAAAGGGAAAATCGAAAGGTAAATATCCTAATCCAAAGGATGTTTGTAATTATTGCAAGGAATTTGGTCATTGGAAGTCTAATTACCCCAAATTGAAGGTCTCAATCAACTGCGACTGCCCAAGGAGACTCTTCATCCGAAGTTGATGTTGCACTTACTGTCTCTAACAGTCCATGTGCAAATCATGAGTGGATCTTGGATTCAGACGCCTTCCACCACATGTCTCCTATGAGAGAATGGTTTGACACCTATGAAGAAGTTGAAGGGGGGTCCAATGTATCTCTGGCCAATAACCACGTCTATAAAATAGTTGGTATTGGGTCCATCAAGATCCGCATGTTTGATGGAGTTATTAGAACACTTGAAGGTGTTTGGCACCTTCCCCAGTTGGGGAAGAATTTGATCTCCTTGATGACCTTAGATAATAGAGGCTACAAGTATGCTGGAGGAGATGGAATTTTGAAAGTAACAAAGGGTGCTTTAGTTGTCATGAAAGGTGCTAAAAATGGTCCTTTATATATTTTGCAGGGATCTACAATCTCTGGCTCTGTGGCTGCTACTACCTCAAATGGCCAAACAAACCAATCAGTGCTTTGGCACATGAGGCTTGGTCATTTGGGATTGAAAGGGATGCTTCATCTCAGTAATCAAGGCTTGCTAGGAGGTCACAAAGTCGCGGATTTTGGACTTTGTGAACATTGTATATATGAGAAGAAGCGACGTAGTAGTTTCAGCAAAGGTAAGCACTCTACAAAGAAGATTCTCGAATATGTACATGTCGACTGTTGGGGTCCTTCCCAACAGCCATCTCTTAGAGGATAAAGATACTTCTTATCCATTATAGATGATTTTCACGTATGTCTTGGATTTTCATCATGAAGCACAAGAATGAGTCATTCAAGTACTTTAAACAGTGAAAATCTTTAGTGGAAAATCAAACTGAAGAAAAGGTGAAATGTCTTAGAACCAATAATGAATTAGAATTTTGCTCACATGAGTTTAATGAGTTTTGTAGAAATGCTGGAATTTCAAGGCACAGGACAGTAAAAGATACTCCCCAACAAAATGGTGTAGCTGAATGTCTTAACCGCACCTTACTTGAGAGAGCACGATGCATGCTCTCAGATGTTGGTCTCTCTAAAGGTTTTTGGGCAGAGGCAGCCTCTTATCTTATTAATAGATCTCCTTCTAGTGCTATAGAAGACAAAGTACCTTATGAAGTATGGTCCAGAAAAGCAGCAGATTATTCCAAGTTGAAAATATTTGACTATCCTATGTATTTCCATGTGAACAATGGGAAGCTTGATCCAAAGGCGATAGAGGGAGTATTTGTTGGTTATGGTGAAGGAGTGAAGGGTTATAGAATTTGGGATCCAACTCAATATAAAGTAATTCTTAGCAAGAATATCATCTTTGATGAAAATCCCATGATACGTCAAGCTGGTATCATAGCACAGGAGTACAAAAGGAGGGATTTCAAAATTGGACCTCCCAAACATCTGTCCATACCCTCAATTTATAGGAGTACAAAAGGAGATCAAAAGATACCAAATCAATGACAATAATCAATGGAATAATTGTCACAATTGATTATCTCCCATAAATAGCCAAAGAAGGAAGATGAAATACTTTGCCTTCCCACCAAGAATACCAACAGCCACAAGGGATAATAAAAGACACGTCTAACATCAACATGTTCTCTAATTTTGCAGGACACGAAAAGGAATGTCACTCTTCGACAACACGACACATACACATGATCATAGCTTGGTTCTGCTTCATTGGGTTGAAGGGTGTTCTTCACTGATGATGAATCCTCAGCCCACAACTCACTTCTCAACTTCTTCCTAACTACCAAGGGACTAGTTGGGTCAGGCCCAACTAGTGACACTAGTGACTTACCCAACTGACTAGTGACACTAGTAACCTACCAACTGACTAGAAACACTGATTCAGAGATAAAGGAAGGTCATAACAGAGGAAGCAGAAGAGGATGCAAAGGGCCAATGACATCTACAACATGCCAACAGCATGGATCTGAAGGAAGAATCACAGAAAGAAGACAAGATTGATGACAAGGAGAGTCAGGAGACCAAACGTCAAAGTGGGAGGGATAACATGTGAATAGGATGTTGAGGTGCACAAAGAGAATCATAGTTATAACTAGGAAATAAAAGCCATGCTAGCAAAGGGATTCATAGTCAACCTAGGAAACAAAAGCAATATAGTAAAGGGATAATATCTAATAATTTGATATGGAGACTTCTCATTTATCCTTTTTCATTTGATGCTTATTCATTTTTGGATATGAATATGATGGACATCACAGTACTAATGCACATTCATAACTTCAACATAAGAATGCCATAGTTGCTTGGGATGATATATGAGAAGATTGGATTACCAACACTAGACAGTACAAACCCAGCCAAGATGTCTTCTTCTTCAACTCCAGAGAGCTTAACCCGCACATTTTCACCTGGCTCAGCACTTTTTACCTTTTTTTCATCACAATTTACAGCCAGCACTTTCACATTGGCCTGCACATCAACAAATAAACAGAGATCTACCTACCAACCGTCTAAGAATAGTTTCTCAACAAATATTTTACCAGATAGTTTAAAAAAGTACCTTATTAGGCATTAACAACAGACTGTCACCCTCACATATACTCCCAGATTCTATTTTACCCATCACAACTATTCCCATGTCTTTATATTTATCAATTATTGGTATCCTGACAAGGCCAAAGAAAATGGTATAGAAATGAATGTAGTTTGGACAAAAGCATAAAAAACACTTGATGATCATTGAAACATAAAATAGAAATGAGTTACCTAAGTGGTCCTTCAGGATCACGTGCAGGTACTTCAATGGAATTCAGAATTTCGAAAAGGCATGGGCCAGTCCACCATCCACATATCTTTTTATCTACTTTAGTTTTAATGTTAGAGCCAATCAAGCCAGAAATAGGAAGAAACTGAACATCTGCAAGTTCGAAAAGAGGACCAAATATCATAAGGGTGAAACAGATAACAAACAAATATTTTTGAATTAACAAAAATGCATATAAAAAAATGAGACGCAGCACAAGAATGCATTTCATAAAACACAATCCTGGAACTTCGGTTGAGCTATCAATCCTGGACACTTATGAGAAGCTGCCGTAGCCGTATCCAACACGGGATCATGGGACTTTTGTTGAGCTATATTTATTTTCATTTACTTAAGATATTACATTGCATGTAAATAAGGATTATCCCCCATTTCAATTCAATAAAAAATACTAAAAAATTGAATTCCAATTATTTTGAAAGGAAAAATTCCAAATCTAATAAAAAAATCAGGTTCCTAGTTTCTACTTAATATAGGACTGCTAGATCTCATAGTAGTTTAATTTCAAAAAATCTTAAAAATCAAAGCTGTCATGTTAAATTGAGATTTTATCAAAAGACAAAGTCTGCCATAAAATATTGTACTTCGACAACCTCCTTTCATTTAGAGAACAAACTCAGACTTAGCTAAAATAAGGTCCATATAGCTAGCCAATAAGCATATTTATTACCACACATACAAATAATGGCAATGATCGTCTACTGGGTCATTATGATCCCACTTCATATACCTTGGCGACTTTGCATAGTATCAATGTTTTGGTTCAATATAAATACGCTGTACAATATTTGAATCTCTAAGCACTTGAACATTATTTAAATGATTTAGGAACTCAACACTATTTGTTCAATGTTCAGCACTTTCTAAGCATTGTTTCTCTACATTTGTGCGTATGCCTCTAGACTGTTGTACACAAATATGTATATATTATTGCCGTGTCCATGTCCTAGTCCTTCAAAATTTGTCGTGTCCATGTAAATGCATCCTAACGTTCCGAGAAACTTCAAGGGAAAATCATTCATCAGAGAAAACCATAATCTATAATACTAGATGGATAAAATGTTTCATCAATATGTTCCTTGAACCTCAAGGTAGCCACTTGATATTTCAACAAGAGGAAGCACTAAAAAATTTTACAAAATAATAGACAACACCCCCAAACCCAAATTCAGAAATTTATTTGATGTTCACAGATCTGCTTCACTACATTGATATGTGACTAGTTGCACAGCAAATGGATGAAGAACATGAAACGAAGAAAATAAACACAATATGCCACTTGATTACATATTTTCGAACAAATTATACATTATCGTTCACATATGGGAAATTGTGCTCATGCTGCTCTTTAGCTATGCATCCTGTAAAAATAATGACAGCAACAAAGTTTCCCATTGATGGACTGTTTGGCTTGTTGGAATAAATTGAACTCCTAGGATTCGAAACATGAAATTTGGAATCAGATCATTTTTTTGTACTTGTAAATTTTACGCATAATTTAATAAGGACTATTAAATTACCTTTTGAGCCTTAACAACCAGTAGTCGTCTTACCTCATACACAACTTAGTTATTTTCCTTCTACAAAATAAGGAAGGGTATTGGGTTCCTTCTGGAAGAAAATAAAATTGGAATAAAAACGCCAATGATTTTGGAACTCCTTTTTTATTGTGGATGTCAAAATCATATGCCACATCAGCCAAAGTAGTCGAGGTAAAAGGCTACATCAAGGCATAAAATTATAAAGAACATAGCCCAATTGAAGCAAGGTGACAAATTATAAAGAACATAAAATAAGTATATATAACATGAAAATAAAGATCCAAGCATTCAATTAAATAATAGTAACCATGTTTAGATGCGAGAATAAAGACGGAATAAAAGCAGAATTGGAATAGTAATTCCGTTTGACAAGTCAAAAAATAGAATAAAAGTGACATAGTATTTCTTATTTTGATTTACTTATTCCAAAATAACTATTCCGTAGGAAAGGTAGAATAAAGTTATTCCGCTAAGTTATTCTCATACATATATGTATATAGTGTGTTTATTTTTATTTAAAAATTAATACATATATAATATAATGTATACATATTTTAAACTAGATATATATATTAATAATCAAGTTGATTATTATTAATCTACACGTTTTCCACTTATTCCAATACTTATTTTGATACTTATTCTACTTTTCATCTAAACCAAAATATCTCTATATATACACTTATTCACCTTTAAAAGAAAATCACTTCCAAACTGAATAACAATACCATCAGAATACTAATACCACCTTTCACTTATTCTTATTTTCCTTATTCTACATCTAAAGAGGGGCTAAAAGAACAAAAAGGGAAAGAAAGTGCTAAAAGGAGGAAAAGAAAATGTCTGGAAAACAACCACCTTTTGGTAAGGCAACCAAAGAGACGAGACAACCAAAGCAAGTCAAAGCAACCCAAGGCTTATTGAATCGCCTGATCGAACCCAATCGCCACAACACTTACTGAAGCGAACCCACCCCTCACCTTGCATGGTCATCTGAGGCGACTCGCCTTGATAACTCTAACATGAGATTTTTCAAATTCGATAACTACAAAATTTTACAAATCAAACGACCAAATTTGAGTAGGTTTCTCTTAAACTCACCCAAATTCACTTAGATCTCACAAGCAAACAACCCTACTTATCCATCCATGAATTTTAGCAACCTCTCTAGTCCATGAATTCTGCATTTACTTCTAAAAGGGCCTCTGTAACTGCTTAAAAAAAATCAAAGAAACATTTTTGTATCATTGGCTATATTATATCATCAAAGTCCACCCAATGCTAATGGACATTACTATAATTGCAAAAAGAAAAACTTATCTCCATTATAATCTCTTTAGTTATACATGCTATAAAAATAAAAGTAAATTACTTGATGGTAGCTTATAGTATCATTGATTTTTAATTTACCATCCAAAATTTCAAAACACATCACTTTAGTACCTTAAACTTCCACTGTCTATCACTACGATAATTCCATAGTGGGAGTAGATTTTACAATAATTATTAGACCAAAATGTCCTTGACATTACATCACTTCTTCTCTATTTCTTCCTCCTTTCTTCCCTATTTCTTCCCCAAACAACTTCCAAATCCAAAAAAACCTAACCCATTTCTCCCCATTTTTATTCTCCTCTTACACTTCTTAAACATGCATACTCAGTCTTCCTTTTTACTCTTCTTCATTTTCCTTCTTCTTTGTGCATTTATGTCATATACAACAATAGAATTTTTTTTTGGCAAAAAACAACATTCTATTTCTCATTCAGATCATCCTCTCTTAAAAATCTTGAAATGTATGAGGTCATGTGTTTTGAGCTAAGGTCATCTATTTTCCAATGGGTTGACCAAGCAAAGGGCAAGATCAACAAAGAAAATGTCTGAAAAAATGGGGAAAACCCATTTCATTACTTTGTAAGAATCAGTAGAGAAATTGAACATGATTATTGCAATAGGAAAAAAAATCAACAAGAAGCCCCAAAATCACATAGAAAAAGACAACACCTTCCTTCACCATAGCCTCCACCACTCTCAATGCTTCACTGTCACTGCCATGCCCCCAAACATGGTCGACATTCCAACAGCCACCACTACCGTTGACGCCACAATAATAGCAACGCTCACTCCTCGACGGCAGAAAAAGAAGACCGTAGGTGGAAGAAAAGAGAAATTAAACAAAGGGTATACAAGGTACTTTAATGAAAGTTTAACACCGTTAGTCCCAGCCATACCAATTAAAAAAAAAGAAGTAAAGTTCAAGATACCAAAGTGATCTGTTTTGAAGGTCAATGTAGTAAGTTGAAAATCAATGATAATATAACATACCATCAAGTAATTTACTCTAAAAATAATGACAGTATCAAAGTTTTCCATATATGGACTGTTTGGCTTGTTGGATCGGATTGAACTCCTAGGATTCAAAACATGAAGGTTGAAATTAGATCTTTTATTTTGTACTGAAAATTTCTATGCAAGATTGAATATGGAGGATTATTAAATTACCGTTTAAGCCTGTAACAACCAGTTGTCATCTTACCTCATACAAAATAGTTATTTTCCTTATACGAAATAAGGGTAGTGCATTCCTTTTGAAAGAATGAAATTGGAATAAGAACACTAGGATTCTGAAATTCTATTTTTATTGTGGATGCCAAAATTGTATGCCACACCAGCTTTTGGGAAAGTCTGATATTTTAGAAATTCGGTAACTACTACAAGATTCTGCAGATCAAACAACCTAATTTTAGAGGATTTCTGTTAAATCAACCCAAATTCACTTAGATTCCACAAAGCAAACAACCCTACCGATCCATCCATGAATTTTAGCAACCTCTCTAGTATGTGAAATCCACAATGATTTCTAAAAGTGGTTGCTGTAGCAGCTGTATGTGTTGACAGGCTCAATAAATCAAAGAAACATTTTTGCACCATTGGTCTGTAATATATCATCAAGATCCACCAAATTTTAATGGAATATCACTATCATTGCAAATATAAAACTTATCTCCATATTAGTTAATCTCAAATCACAAGCTATCATAATATCTATGCTATTCATTTGTACTAATAAAGGAAATTTAAGGTTGTCTATACTACCTCTCCTAACATTGTAACCAGAAGATCGTAAGAAAGGTATCATCTTTGATTCAATTTCATCAAACCTGACAAAGAAAAGCAGCACGGATATACAATTAAACAAAATGCATGCATTAGGTACAATTGTTAACTGCGATATTATTGGATAATTTAAGAAACCTTTCTTTGGACCATCCAACAGTAGGTTCATCCATCTTGTTCACAACAACGATCAACTTTGACACACCCAATGTTTTTGCAAGCTGTACATGTTCACGTGTCTGACCCCCTTTCTCATATCCAGTTTCAAACTCACCTTTACGAGCAGATATTACCTAGCATTTCAAAAGGTTGTTAGAATACCAATGGATTCTGTATAGAGAGAGTGTCACATACTAAAAGAAAGCTAGAACAACTGACCAGAACACCTATATCAGCCTGGGAAGCACCACTTATCATGTTTGGAACATAACTTTTGTGACCCTGCACAATATAAAAGAACAAGGATCAACGAAAACTAGTAAAGTTATAGAGATGGTATGAAATTAATGAAAATAAATACTTCAAACAATGACAATGGCAGTAAAAAACTATAAAGAATTTGAAACATGTATTTAAAGCTCTGTTAGAAGAGAAGAAGAATATAATATGCATAAATCAAACCCAAAAAAAATAGAGAGGAGAGATGAAGCTCTTTCAAAGTGATTAAGAGTAAGGTGTATGGAGACATGGCGTATAAGGGTGTCAAATATGCCTGATGTTAGCAAGTCAGCTGAGATGAATAAGGATCGTACTGAACATAAATTCTAACTTGGATTCAGCGAATTAGCAACCCAACCTTGGTCTTGCTTGACCAAGTGAAGCCCAGTAGCATGGTTCAAAATCACGTTGAATCTAAATTATACTATTGCTCCAAAAAATGGAAAAACGGCCATTTAAACTTTTTTACATGACAGATTTTTGAGTAAAAACAGCCATTTTTTAATGCAATGTTAATGACTTCATGTCATTGGCATAATTTGATTATCTACATACTTAGTTGTTTACTTATGCTTGTCATTTAGTTATTTAATTTATGTTTTTGAATTATTGTGGTAAATGATAATTATACACACGTGGTTGAATGATAAATAAACGTATTCAAGTATGTTAGTTAAATTAAATTACTTGTGTATAAATAATAATTCCATGTATTGAGGTAATTTATTGAATGTTGTTGGTTATGTGCATGTTACATTTATTTTTTTAATTTCGACCGTTTTTTCATTAAACTCCCGTTTAAACTCCTGCTTTCTCAAAAAAAAAAAAAAAAAATCAATCCATGTAGAAACTGTTTTCCGTTTTTTAAAACATTGAATTATATACACACACACTTCCTCGTGTTAGATAGAACACATAACATTGGTGTCAGTTTATTTAACCACTTTAAATCAATATTGAACACACAAATGATATTGATGTTGGTCTATTTATATACTCAATGGTCACCACTATATTTTCCCAGGCTGTGTGACTTTTCAGTGGTGTGTAGGCTTCAAAATGCAAATGACAAACACATTTATTTGTCACATGTATGAATATTTAGTGCATATTGAGATCTTGGACTGCATCCCATATATCTGCCGCATTTGAAGAGATTCAAATGAGATAGTGAATCTGCATGTCCTTGTTTAACATGAAAAGAGCATCAACACATGCACTAATCTGCATGTTCTTGTTTAACATGAAAAGAGCATCAACACATGCAAATGCACTGTGTTACAGAGTTCACTTTATTTTGAGCCAATTTGATTGGAAATGGTCTCGCATCAGTTGTAAACAGTATCTAGATGAGAATTTTGGTCTAAAATACAAGTAATTACTATTTCTCATAAAAAAAAGTAACTGCCGAGCAAATTGGGTGTTTTTTTCAAGCTGAGCTCTATCCAGCCCAACTCAAGAATGGCCAACCAGACTTGGCCTGGAGCCTACACCCCTAATTTCATACCATAATCAATAATATGGTTTCCAATAACCCTTAAAAATAGTCGTCACCTATGAGGACAATCTAACGGATCTATGTGACAAACATGACATAAGAAACAATCACAACCACGTATTAATCCCACTAATGTGCAGCAGGCAACAAGATACAGTATCATGGTATCACAGAATTAAACAAGTACTCAAGATGGATGTTCCATGCTAGTTGCAAGATATAGAAATATATGGATGATGCAAAAAAAAAATAAAGATGGACAAAGACTATTTAGCAGACCCAATAAAAAATCACAAAGCTGTATGTCCATAAGTAGAAATTCAGAGAAGAAAGTCAGGAAAGCCAATAAGCAGGGTAACAAGAAAATCAAAAAAACATAAACAGGAGACTGGTTCTCTAAACTCACAATGTAGTCAAGAGGGAAATCAAAATTTGGAAAAAATCCTAAAAATTGTAGCGGAGTAAAAACAGATGGAATGACCATCAGAGATGCCATGGTCATGTGCCAAAAAAATAGCATTACATCTTTAATCACATCATATCAAGCTTTCTAATCATAGTTCTCGTCGCACCAAGGCACAGCAGTGACAAGCTTGGGTGCCTTATGCGACCCAAATAGTGGTACTTGTTTTCAAGTAATTTTTTTGAAAAATGATAGGAATTATCATTTATATATGAAAATCAAAAAAAGAATTATATACAAAGCACAGGCAAAACGCCTATGCAAGAAAAGTAAAAGAAAAGGAGGCCCTCCAAGACCTCCCCCCTGCACCCTCAATAAGACTCTAAACCAATGAAGCAAGACACTTCAATAGGAAGAAACTAGCAAAATCTACATAAGCCACCTCATTATTGAATACTATCCCATTCCTGAGCAACCAGATTGACCAGCAACCAGCATGAAGAATTTGGTGGCACCGCTTTGATCTGATTCCATCCTCTTTTCTCATTGCTTTGTCATCAGAAGTTTCCAATTGTCATCAACTCTAGGGAAATCAACTCTCATTGAACCTCCTCCCAAAAAGTGCCAGAGGATACGTTGCAAATGAACAGGCTTGGTCTTCCTGCTATTCTCCACATAAGACACAAAGAACATCACCATACCCTCCCATGACCCCTTCCAACAGATTTTTTGTAAGAATACGACCACAAGCAATTAACCCCATAAACATCTTTGGCTTTCAAAGGACTTTGGACTTTCCGAATAAATTTCTTAAATGGAAAAACCACAATTGCAGCACCTAATAATGCACTATAAATGCTACTCATTGTGAAAATACCATCATTGGATTTTGTCCATTGCCATCCATCCTCCCCACTCGATAGGAGTGATGCCTCAGCTAGTAGTTCAAGCAGACAAAGAAACTCTTCAATTTCCTCATCTTTCATGGTTCTTCGGAAGAGATACTCCAAGCTCCTCCTTCGTTAGCATCCTGAACTACATTGTCCTTATTTCAGCAAAAACTGAATTGCAAAGGGAATAAATCTCACAGAAGATCTCCCAAAATTCACCCGCCATACCATTACTACCACAACGATACTGTACTGCCATCCCCCCACTTTGCAATTCAGCCATGGAGATATCAAACTGCACGAAAACACATTTTCCCAGAATCAAAAGATTTCAAGATCTGACTCCACTTGTAGCATGGGTAATTTGAGCCCAGAGCGAAGAGCAAACAGTCAGGTATCGCCACCGCCATCTAGACAACAAGGTTGCATTGAAAACTCACAGATTTGGTATACCTAGACCACCTGCCAAACAGGGTTTGCAAAATCACTCCATTGAACTAATGGAATGCCATGAGCTCTTATACCCTTCCACAGCCATCTTCTGAAAAGATTGTTCAAGCTTGCAGATTACCGCAACAAGAAGCTTAAACGAGGATGGTAGAAGGTGGAAATCCCACAAAGAACACTATTAAGTAGAACCAATTGCCCTCCCACTCTATCCCTGCAAATTCCTTTCCACTTTATCAACTTAAAACACCCAATCTGTGAATCTAGGCTTCTTTAGTAGAAGTGATAGCCCCAAAAAGTCAGCGGCAAGTGTCCACTTTACAAGCCAAGCACAGCACAGCCTCCACCACTATGTTTTCATCTACGTTAGTGTGAATCACGTCACTCTTCTTAAAGTTGATTTTAAGAACAGAAATCAACTCAAAATTCCTCACCAAGAATTTCAACAATTTGTCTTCAAATATGGCTCATTAACTTTCAAATCAACTCTTGTTTTGGCACTCTGCACATCAACAACTTAGATTAACATGCTCAGAATGGTAATCTATGAAATCTATTCACTAATCTTGTTCTTTTTTATATTTCAGAATGCTTATTTCAAATATACATCATATCCACTTATTATATGCATTTAAACTATGAAATTAAAGACTCAATGATGTGCATTATTGCTCACTTTAACTTATCCTAGAGTTTCAAATCGAAAATAAAAGTTTTTAGTGGACTTCATGATGTTTCCATGGATATTTCCACCAATGTCCAACAGTTGAACCATGGTATGGAGCCGCTCAACTAAGCAAGATAGCAATGTGGCATTACCATATTGCAAGTAGAGATGACTTTGAGCTCCTCCTTCCCTATTCTCCAGCCTGGAAGCCAATATAAATCTGAAGCCCAAAAACACAATGTCAGAAAAACATTAACAGCAAGGTTGAACAGCAGCTCTTTGCCTAGGTCCCTTCCCAGTTTCCAACTATATTCTTCATTGAATTTATCCATTTTGGCAAGAACCCAAAGCATGTGAGACAACTCCACAAGAAAAATCCCAATCCACAATATCAAATGCTTTTAAAAAATCGATCTTGCAAAGCAAAGTGCATTTGGCTTCTATGAGTATGACCAAGATCATGAATACACTCTCATGCCACAGCAAAGCTATCAGCCAAACCTCTCCCCGCTCAAGAAAGTTGTTTGAGTATTTGTAGCAAATCACTCACTACCACTCTCAATATATTTGTAAGAACCTTCGTCACTATCTTCATGACTTCATTCACTAGACCAATAGGTCTAAAATATCCAAAATACTCTACAGAAGGCATCATCAAACTCATCACTCAATCTACATAGATTTCATCCTCCCACAACCGACAGCTTAGCAAAGGACTTTAGGAAATGGTCTGATGACCATCTTCATGACTTCATTCACAATACCAGTAGGTCTAAAATCTCCAAAATACTCTACAGAAGGCATCATCATGCTCATCACTCAATCTACGTAGATTTCACCTTCCCACAACTGACTGCTTGGCAAAGGACTTTTGGAAATGGTCTGAGAGCAGCAGCCGACCCTTCAAACCTAATCTCTCTCGTCTTGACTCTTCTGACCATATTTGCAAGCCTCCAATGGTTGGTGCATTAATGAAAGAAGTATTGCTATCCATGCCTGAAGCCAAACCTCCTGTGACCTTTGTCTCCAAGCTATCTACTCTACCAAGGAGATTCTGTTTTCTCTTTCCTCCTCAGTATTGCTATCCCTGCCAGAAGCCAAACCTCCTGTGACCTTTGTCTCCAAGCTATCTCCTCTACGAAGGAGATTCTGTTTTCTCATTCCTCCTCAGTATTGCCATCCCTGCCTGAAGCCAAACCACCTGTGACCTTTGTCTCCAAGCTGTCTCCTCTACCAAGGAGATTCTTGCCAAACCTTGTTCTGCTTTCCTTTTTTATAACTGAAACATGTATTACTTCCGAGAGACTATTCTTTTTTTCTTCCTTCGTTGTCCGAAGCGCTTTGATCCATTCAAAAAGTCATTTTTTGAGTGCTCTCAATTTGTCAGCTAACACGTGTGTGTGATCAGAATTCAGAACAAGGTTTAGCAAGTCCTCTTACTTGCGACCCAGAAAAGTGTATCCAAAGCTACATTGATCATTACCCTGGGAGATCAGTGAATTCTAATTCTTCTATGAGAGAAGAAAAGGTCCTCATCTCTCAAATGAATTGGCTAAAACAAAATCACCCTGGAGACCCTCACACGATATTAAAATTCCCCATCACTACCCACAGAAACTAATCTTACTGCGGTCCTTTCACTTCAAAAAATTGTTCCTCCCTACTAGTTGAGGTGGACCATATACTTTTGTGCATACTCAAATCACCATCCACTATATTCTCAAAATTCACAAATAGTGTATATACTCCTCTGTTCACCTCCAATTACGTTAACCTTCTCAGATTCTACATGAGACAAACCACCTGACTGTCCCATGACCACAACCCACTCATGAGAAGCAAACTTCCCTGCTAATATAATCCAACTCCACAACTGCAACTTGCCCATCCTAGTTTCTAGGAAGTCTTTTACTCCCAACACTTCTCTTACCACCCTTCTCCTTACCTCCTCCAATAAGCATGTTACATTCCAAGATAAGCATTTCATGTAGTTGCTTGTCGGACCGGAGAAAATCAAACTCAAAAACTGAACAAAAGCAGAGAACCAGCCCCTTAAATAAATTCTGTAGCAACGATCACCCTTCACTATTTCCACATCCCACCAATCTTCTAATAGGTTATTTCCAACGGCCTTGATTCTCTGTCCCTCCAAGACAATCCTGTCCTGTCCTGTCTTGTCATGTTATGTCATGTACCGTACATCTATTTATATACTGTTAATCATGTGCTTAACATGTATTTATCGTGCACAATTCTTGTATAAATATCATGTACTAACATCAGTGGGACATGATTATCATTATTTCAACACTAGGCATGAAAAACGATGCATATAATAATTGTAGCAAGCTAGCACAACAAGTACAAACGATACAATAAGAATAAACCCAAACACCTTATACCATGCCAGGTCTAGTCCCTCCTGTTGTGCATTGAAAGGTGATTCTAGAGGGGAATTGATCTCAACGCCGTCTGCTACCATCTTCAAAAAAAAATTGATATGGTTCATCCAGTTGTGCAAATGGTGTTTCTCCTATTGATATTGAGTTATATGAATCTAGAAAACGAGCATTCGACGTCTCTGATTGAATTGATTGGATGGACTGAACCCATCTAACTAGAAGGACATTGACATGTGTCACATTCACAATTCCCTTTCACCTCTAAACAGTGAAGAAGTGAAGAATAGGGCCCACTACTCCCACCACTTGAAGATAAGTCATGGTTCTCACTTTCCAAATATGAGATCAACGTGAACATCATCCTTATCAGAATCCTTGCAGGGCCCCACTGCTTCTCTATCTACTAATCTGATCATACCCTCCTTTCCTATCCCCCATCTAAATTGGAAATGTTCACTGAAGATGGAGATGGTGAAGGCTGGAAATCCAGAAATTGAAATTTGTTGGAATTCAAATTCAAGTTTTGAGTTTCATCTATGTGAATCTTAGAACGAGTGATGAGACTGCCCCACCACCTCGTCGATCACTGTCAATTCCCTTTTCACCAGTCACCTCCTTATTTTGAATCTTTTCTATTATCTCCTCTATCCTTTGGCTGTATCTCAACAAAAAGTTCTCTAGAACACATGATTCTGTCAATCTTAAAGGAGACCTTGATCGCTAGACCTCCAAATAACTGCCATACCACAATTGGGATGATCTGCCTATCCTAGACAAAAATGTGCAGCCATGGCTTGCCTCTAAAGCTTTTGGCAAATGTTGTCCCTTCTACTCCAACTAGTACTCCAAAATCTTTAGCTAAATGCTTGAAATTTTCTTCCTCCCAAAAAAACACCTTTATTCTCAGCACCTATATAAAAATACTCAGCCTCATCTCGTAGTTCACACCCCTTGCTATCCCCCACTTTGGATTTTCCCTTGCAATGGTGAAGATCAATAGGCTTCATCCAAAGGATGCCTGGTCTGAAGGAACTGATGACTTTTGGTTGTATCGTATCTTACAACCCCGAAGGTGGAGGATCTCCCCTCATGGTCGTCTTACTGTAAAAGTCCTTGCTTTCTTCAAGCTCATCCTTCCTTGCTATCCTACCAACCCCAACCTGACCCACACAGTTTCTTCCTTCATGCATCCAAAGTGGCCCTCAAGTCACTAAAACTGGCTCCCTCCCTAGCCACTCTACCACCTTTTTTCCTCCATCATTTGGGACACGAGGTGGGTCGATGCCTGCTCCCTACAACCCCTACAAATCACACAATCTCCTTTTTCTCATGATAACTACATCATATATATACATTTTTATAAAAAAGAATACATACATCAAATTATCCGATTTAAACTATGTTAAACACTAAAACACATTGAAATATATAAAAAACAGGAAGTTTTAAATAAAATATCATGAGGTTAACCGTGAAGTACAAATTAAGGTCAAACAAAGTGATTAGACATGCCAAGGCTCCTTTAATTTAATTAACCCTCGACATCTTGGCACCTTAACCCAAAAAGGAACCTTGGTGCCTTGGTGCCTTGGTGCCTTGGTGCCCACCTTACTACCCATCTTTCTAACATCATAGGTTTGCACCTTGGCGCTTAACTTAGTAAGCCTCGGCCTCTTGGCACCTTAACCCAAGAAAACACCTTGGCGCCTAGACGCACACCTTATTACCCATGTTTCTAACATCATAGCTGAGTTTAAAAAATTGGCAAGCATAGCAAATTCTAATCCTATAAAGAAATTTGTAAAAAACTAGTATTGGTAAACCCAAGAAAGGAGAATTATACCGAGAACATTGATAAACCAAAAATCAGAATAGCTGGATGAGAAAAACCTACCGGTGCATCAAGGATTGTGAATCTTGTTGTCTCTGTCTCAAAATGAGCTCTACCAACCTCCACAGTTTTTCCCTACAATCAATATTATTCAGGAGAAGGATGAGTAATTGGTGAGGCTAGAAATATAAAATCAAAGAATTAATTTATAAACCAAACAATGACAGATGTACGAATTATGAAAGAAGCTGCCAACCAATAGAAACTAAACTCTGGCAGATCATACAATTTGCAAAATCATAAGCCCAAATGTTCTTGGAAAGACCACTTTCAATCAAAGAAATATGCCCAATTCAACACTAGCAATAATGTTTCAGTACTAACAATAAAACAGGCAATAAATTGAGAAAAATTGATCTTATATATAAAAAGAGATTAGATAGCATTGGCTATCAAGGCATGCACCTTTACTCGCTCCTCTTCATTTGTATCCATGATATATGCCATGTACCTAGAGCAGAATAAGAGATACAAGAATGAGAACGAACAATCTGCTAATATAGTCCCAGAGGATACCAAAAGCTAAAGCATCAATACACCTGTTAAATTTAGGAGACTGGCAGATATTTAACAGTTTGCACTATGATGTTGTTGAGGTGGTCCGGTGGCACATAAATAATTACATATTCTTCATAGGTTGAAAGAATTTCAAAACCAGAAATAACTTGCTCAGCAAAGTAAGGCTGGCAAGTATAAATACTATCTGCACCGAAAGTGGTGGAAGGAAGAGCTCACTTACCAACAAAAAATAATCAATTACAAAACTAAATATGGTATAATCTTGAAAAGACAAGGTTTCTCATTAAGACATTAGTGTGAAAGTAAAACATATATCATAAGAGGTTGAAAATTTATATAACAAAATGGAATTGGATATAGGGGCAGCAGGAAATGAGAAACATAATACTACACCAAAATTCTAAAGAAATGGTGCTATTACATTTTCCTTGGGTATAACAGCACATGCATGTTTACATGGGAATATTGTGAAATTAGCCCACTTAGTGGTAGTTTTATTCTTTCAAACAGTTAAGCTAGCTTTAACAAAATGTTCTTCTTTTGCTAGTTAAGGTAGCTAAAGGATCTTTCTTTTATTTTTTTTCTTGATAAGCTGTGTTGACCATCAATTCCCTTGTCTGTAATTGTAGACATACCATAGTCACTGAGCTAACCCAAGGATCAAACACATAGCAGAGAAAAAAATAATATAAGAAATGGGCACCTAAGTAATGCTTATATCAATAAGCTGCATGACATGGTAAACTGAAGGTTAAATAAAGTTACACCAAAAGAAAACTGAAAATACCAGCTTTCTCGACTTTTGTCCTTTGCTTCCTTCTCATATTTCTGAATTGTTCGATCATCTACTTGTCCACTAAGAAAAAGTATCTGTCCACCAATGGTGGATTTTCCAGCATCTGTGTCACAAGCACAAACACAGGTGAATTGCAATATGCAACCAATAATCCATATTGCATGATGGTGGCATAAATCTAACCAACTTCTCCATGGGAAAAAAGAACAGAATACCTCACAATCCTTCCCACCAAATGTTCAACACAATTCAAAAGAAACCTAAAACTAAAATATTAAATTAGCTCAACATACCAACATGACCAATAAATACAACATTCAGGTGTCTCTTCTTTCCTTCTTCGCTTTCATCATGTTCTACAACATCATCGGTTTGAGCCTTCTCTTTATTTTTATCTGCAAATTAACCAACAAGTTATTTATTTAGTGATAGACTAAGAAATAGAAATAATAGCATGGGGGAGAGCATGGGAAGAGAGTACACCTTTTGGCTCCAGTTGAAGTGACTGCAGGTTTGATTCTATTCCAATCTTATTAACTGTGAGGCAAGAGTGTGAAATTATTAGCAAGGACCATCTTCACTAGGTAAACATGAGAAGAAAATTTCATACCTGCAGTAATTAGAAAGTAAATGCAGTTAAAATTGCAACTTACTATGTAGCATTTATTACGTTGTTAATTGGATTCTGAAAAAAAAAACACTTGAATCAACTTCTAAGCAAATACTCGAAAGTAGGAGTGCAAACGAATACAATACATCCGTAAAATAACTATATCCATATCTGTTTATGAGCGGATACGCTCAAGAGCGAATACGGATACGGATATGATTTTTTGAATTTAAGTGGAAACGGATACGGATATAGATATGTCTTTTGAATTTTCAAGGGATATAGGCACAGTACAGACATTCGTGTGTGTGTGTATACAACTTCTTATATCTCAATATTTAACCATTAAATCAAAAAACTAAACCGCTAGATATGATCAAAACTATTTAAAATAATTGTATATAAAAAATCAAGTGATTTTGAAATTTCTAAGTATTAAATTTAACATGTACTTGTTATAACTTATTATAGTTCATAAAGAACCATTGAATTTGATATGAATAGATCTACATGTTATGATTTTATAAATGGTATAGATTTTGATGTGTACTTAAGCTAGATGATATATATTAAAATCCATAGATTACATTTTGATTTTGAAACTTATAATTTAGAGATGTAGTGATTTTTACTTTAAAACTGTTGAATTTGTACATGAATAGATGTATATATTAAGAGATTTTAGAAAATGTAGATTATGACATGTATCTGATGTAGATTAAAATCTATGAATTACATTTTGATTTTGTCAAATTATTTATCTACTTTACAAGGATTTTACTTTGTCATTTATAGGATTTTACTAACTTTAATTAACAAAATATAATAGTTTTTTATTAATCATTAATTAATTATAAATCCATAATGGTAGAATATTAAAATTTAGATTCATAACTTCATCTCTTTTTGAAAAAGGTAAGTCTAACTTATCATTATGTCTAATTTATTTTTATTTTTAATATATATTGTTTTTATTTCATATATACTAAATAACTTAAAATATATAAATATATGAAAATCTTATTAATGGTTTAATTAATTATGTAATGTGTATATCATCATATCCATTTTTATATGTGATTTTATCCGTATTCAATCATCCGTATCCGCTTTTTGAGGATATAGAAATATAATTTTTCCTATCTGTATGATATTCATATCAGCATTTCAAAAATGGATACGGATATAGGATATGAGAACACCCATATCCGTACCGTATCTGATTCGTTTGCACTCCTACTAAAGGCCTATTTGAGTATCCCAATTAACCACATCTTTTAGTCTTTCAGAATTCCGTGGAATTTTAAAGTACATTTTCGGCATCATCCCCTTGTATAAGAGAAAAGAGAGATGATCAAGGAAGAGAAACATGGACACCAAAAGGATGTGTACACAGAATCCATAAGAAAGGATTTCTTCTGAACACTTTTTTCATAAACGCGAGAACAGAAAATATCAGGTCCATCTTAATTCTAAGATATAATTCGTGTTTCCATCCAAACAAGCAACAAAGCCAGCAATCATCAATCAATACTAGTAAACGACACATCAAATGAGCACAACTCAGACTCAACTCAGCACAGGCATTCCATTGTCCACACAAAAACCGCGCATACCCTTTATCCAACGCAGAAGTGAACAAAAACCTCAACCAGACCAGAAGAGAAGGCCAAAAAGGAAAACAGATGGATAATCATCAAAATATAATCAGAAGAACAAATAAAACACGATTCGAAACACAACTTCGAAACAAATACATCTCAACTTCGCCAAAAAAGTTTTTTTTAAAATCCACCAAAAAAAACAAGATCCAGAACCCCACATAAGTACCTCGGGGCAAATCCGCCGGAGGCACAGACACCTCAGCCTCCGCAGCAGTACTCCGATCGACCTGCGCAGCCACGGCCTCGTCCTCCACCTTGCTCCAATCGTCGGGCGCCCCATCGTCCACCACAGCAGGCGGAGGGGCGGCAACCGGCACTCTCCCGTCCGACTCCATCGTGGGTCCTCTCGCGTGGGTGGGTTGGGGGGAGGGAAATGGCGGCGAAGATGCGTTCGGCCTAGGGTTTCTTTTTCACTGACGGGATAGGGACAGGGATCCGGTGGAAGGCGAACACCTCAAACTAATTCGCAATACGCCGGTTCTTTGTTCCGCCTCAACACCAGCAAGAGCTGGGTGCGGTGTGCCGTGGTGTGGCCTTATAGCTGAGAGTTCCACGTGCGTGCGGGTCACGTGTTCCGGCTTCGAGTAGTTCGTGGACTCGTGGACTCTTTGAAAGCATTTTTCCTGTCTTGAGAGAGGCTCCACGTGTCAGTCGCATCAGTATCTATATTTAGCACGAACTTGCACGTCTGTCGTAGTACTTCGCTTCTGGGTTCAATGGTTTTTCGGGTTGAATTTTGTGGAGTAACAAGAGAGGCAAGTGAACTTCAGTTATGTTTGTTGATTGATTATTGAGAATAGATTATCTGAAAAGCAATGATATGGTAAAAAAATAATATTTGCTTGATAGAAATAGGAAACATTTAAAAGGGTCACAAGACTCTATTTTATTTTATTTTTTTGGCAATTAAAAGTGAATGATTGGTTTTTTTAGCAACTAAAGAAGAAAAATATCCAAAAAAAAACTCTTCTGAGCTTTTTTGCCTTTTTTTACTATTTCTATTAAAGAAATATTATTTCCTTATCATATCACTACTTTTCAAATAATCCATCTTCCATAATTCACAAATAAACAAACCCTTAGTTTTTTTTGTTTTTTTTTTGAGACATAGAACTATTGACATAAAAAATCAATAATTTACTTTAGTTACCAAATGAACCCTTTAATTCTAGCAAGAAAGAGAAATGCCAAAAAGTTACGTTTAAGGGCTTTGTACCAAATAACCCTGAAAAATATGATAATATTCTAAATACTTTTCTTATTTTAATAATGATCCCAAAAATCAAGACAATTGCCTTTAGTCACTACTAAGTGACGGAACATGGCGTTGCTCCTTTTAGATGTTAAAAGACTTGAGCAAAATTATTTTATCTCCTTATAAATTACTTAATCAGAATCACCAATATGATTTAATTTTTTACTACATGTTATTTTTCATTTTCTCTTCCTGTTTCTGTAACTACAAACCATCAATTAATGATTAAGAGTACTAAACATCTTAAAAAATTAATAATAATTACACTAAAAAAGTACTAATAATAGACAAATAATATTAATATTTAATGATTAAACATGCTATAAAATAAAATAAAATTTGACCATAACCATAATGAATAAATAAAAGTCTACACTAATTTAAAAATATAAAATAAATCAAGAATAATTCAAAAATAATTGTATTGTTTAAGCATATTAAAAATTTAAAAATAAAATGATTAACCATAATCATTCAAAAAATTACTATTTATGTACAAGTCATACTAAATTTCGATGATTGAACATATTGAAAAATACGAAATGATTAATAATCACGACAATAACAAAACTCAATATTATTCAAGCATACATAGTAAACTAATTTAGTCTTGTATTAAGTCTATATCAGTTAACCTACTATAAATCTAATGCAAAATACATAAAATAAAAATATAATAATAAAATCACTTTAATATGAACTAAAATAATATTTAGAAAAAAAATCCCTGAAATTCTATTACAAATCCCATGAATATAACTAGAATTAACTAAACTAAACCTAATATATCTTAATGTTAGATTTTATTAAAATCAATAGATAATAGTATTTTATTGATGCATAATTAGAAATTTATGTGATTATTCTTAATTATTTTTAAATTTCTTAACATATTGAATCATTAAATGGTGGTTTATACTTGTATAAGAAATGAGAAAAAGTTGCAAGGAGAACATACAGTTATAAAAAATCATTACTAGGGGTGTAAGCAAATTAAATATTGTAAAATGGAATTTTACAAGACTTTTAACATCTATCAAAAATGTTTGTCACGCCTCAAGCCCAAGAGCAATGGTCTGGTCCACGATGAGTTCGCGAAACTAATGTCATAAAGAAACTTGAATATAACCCACCAACATGGATTAAAACACAAAAGTCATAAATTACTATAATAGTAGCTCACTTTCTCATATACTATTCTCAAATCTTCAAATTATCAGGTGTAGGACTAAACATGTTGAAGCACATCTCAGCCATTACGTTATCCCTCACTTAACCGATTGACATCCTCGTCAAAAGCTACACCAACACCATCAGGTTATGTAGAACCCTAAAAGTGGCTCATACAAGTCCTAGAGATGGCTCCTACCAACTCACATTGGTGCAATACTTAGTCTCGTATAGCACTTGCTCCTACATTTATGAATGATTTTCCCACACCAATATCATGCAGTCACGTTTTGAACCCCAAGCCTAGTAGTTTGGCCAGACTTGCAACGAGACTTTGACATTACTTTCATGAAACAACTTCAATGCAATCAACCAACTTGGGTCAAAGACGCTTAAGATGTAAGTTACATTAATAACAAGTCATTTCCTCATATACTCCTCATCTTTAATAGCAGGTTACATTCCCCCATGCTTAGTTTCTTATTGTCTTCGTCAAGAGACACACTATGACTACACAAATATCTTAAGACACCTCTAGAAAGAGGATAAATAGAGGATAAACAACCAAAAACAATTAACACTAATAACTTAGGCAACTCAAAAGCTATTTAGTTATTGCTAGCAAGTACAAATGATATTTAAAGGTAAAATAAAAGCATGCAAAAAAGAAAATGAGAGAAATTGATAATAAGGAAGACTTATAATTATTCGTCGTTTCTAGCATACTCCATTACTCAAGACCTTCTTAGGAATTTCTTTAAACGATTTTCTTGTCTAGCCAAGATCTATCGTTAATCCTTAACAACCCTCATCAAGACCTCCACAGATTCGTTTCTCATGATTCAAGAAGATACAAGCTTAAAATATGAAAAATTACAACTCTTTTTAAACTCCTAGAATCCCTTTGAAGAATTAAAGAGATAGCTTTTGTACTAGAAAATGGGTTCTCTCTAGTTACCCCTTCAGACTAAAAAAGACATAAACTTGAAAGCTCTCAAATGATATTTTAGCCTTGGATATTGTTGGAGATGTTTTTTCTCAAGTAGTGAGAATATTTTATAGGTGCAAAAATGTAAGTAAAATTCATATCGTTTGTGCACCTAGAATGCAAAAGCACACGTCGTTTTTAGGGAGTAGTTGTTCGATTAACTAGAGTCAATGTGGTAGAATGAACTGCATTGTCGTTTATCTACTACCTAGAGAACATTCAAAAGACCAAAATATTTCAATAAACTATTTTGCACTAAAATTCTGCATTCATTATTTTCATGATTTTGAAGTTTTTTGTCAATTTTCTTGAAATACTTGCTCATGGACCTAAGTATTTCTAACTTAGGGCTCATTAGGTCATTGTTTCATGATTTTTGGGCATTTTACAAATAACATATTATGACTCAAATATAGTATAAAAGTTACATATTCGGACTAGAATTACAAGTATTTATGTCTCTGTGAACTATTTCACCTCCTTATTTTTCTAATGTCTATAAGAATTCTTTGTTAATTTATTAAGAATAGTTAGTACACTAGTATATTTTATTATCATCAAATCAAGATTAAACTCATTGAGCCAACATACACCTCTGTTTTTATGATGGAAAAACTAAATATATTTCATAGACATGGCAATAGCTCTCCATTGAAATACGCATCAATTATGATCAATAAGTACATCATTGCTCCCCCTAACTTCATGAATACTATATAATGAACACCAATATATGATATAATTAAGTTAAACTCAAATATACTCAAGTATATTAAATAAACTCAAGTATCAATATATACCCATTTAACTGAAATTAACATGTCAAGCTCAAAATTAGCTTTGGAATGCCTATCATTCTCCTTTTTGTCTTAAGCAAAAGAAATAGGCTATATAATTCCTAAGAGCAATGTATAATATAGCAAGACCATGAGAATCATCAAAATCACCATCCATCATATAATTATTGAATCATATAGCATATGATAAAAATAAAAGATAATATTGCAATGGGTAGGATTAAGAATTAACCGAAAATCAATTCCTAACTACTCCTTGAAACAAATTACCTTCAGGTAGCGTTTGGTACGTTGGAATGGAGACTGGAATGGAATGAGAGAATTCCATTCCAATGTTTGGTACAAAAAAACTTTAGAATAGGCATGGGAATGAAATTCCCTTGGAAATCAAATCCCCATTGAATATAGGAATTTCATTCCTTCTCGAGAGGTAAGGAATTTGATTCCCATTCCATTGGGAATCATCTTAAAAACGTCGTGTATCTTCCTTTACGGTCGTTCCTCCTTCTACACAGCTATCCCTCCTCCTCCGTATCATGTTCCCGATGTCTGTCAACCTTAGTCATGGAATGTAGACCGAGTTGGGCCGACCTAGCCCAAAAAAGTAAGGGCCCTCCTGGGCTTGGACCATGCCGGGCTAGCCCGCAGGCTGGACCGAGCCAAGCTAGGTCGAGCCTCTTTTAATAAACCATGGGCCCGACACGGTCCACGGCCTGTCAATGGGTCAGGTTGGGCCGATCCAGTCCATTGGGCCAAAATTTAAATTTTAAAATTAAAATTTGTTATTAATAAAAAAAAATTAATACATTAAAAAATAAAAAATACAAAAAAAATTCAAAAGATGTTTTACATCATTGCATAGTAACATTCTTAAGGAACTTTACAAATAATTCTTTTTATTTCGAGTCCACGGGCCCCAGCCCTTCTTTTCTTTTCTTTTTTTTTTGGCCGAGCTGGCCCGGTTCGGCCCAGCCTAATCTTCATTTGCAGGTCAAAATGGACCTATTCTACGGACCTACGGGAGCCTAGCACATGGGCTCGACACGGCCCACGGTGTGCCTAGCCTGGCCCGACCTAGTGCTAGGCTAGACGGGCCGAGGCTGTGGTGGGCCTAGGCTGGGCCGAACCTGCGGATTTCCATGTCTAGTCACCCTCTTCCTCCTTCGAGGCCCTCCCTCTTCCTCTACGACCTTCTCTCTTCTACAACCATCTCTTTTTTGTATTTTTTTGCTTTTTTGTCTTCTGTCCCAACCTCGAAGGAGATCACGCGAGTGTGGGGGAAGGCTGGTGCCGTGCACCGCCGGAGCTTGAGGACACGCGAGGCTCGTCGAAGCTAGGTACACGTTCCTCCTTCTGTTTCCTTTCCTCGGTTGAGGCATGTTAGGTTAAAGGAGAAATCATGGACAACGATGTTAAAATCATGCAAAAATGAGGAAAATGTTGGGAATGAGAGGAATAATGTAGTTATGTTGATATCATGTTGATTCACAAGTGTTTTGTAAGATTTTCGTGGGTATTCTTAAAGCATGCTACAGTGATTGTATTCGAGCTTGATGTCTTTGTGATTTTTGATAGAACAGCATACTTAACGGTTTTATGATCGGATTGAGGGGTTTTGAAGTAGACTTGGAGGTCTACACCCCATGTTTTATTGGTAATTTTCGTGACATTTTTGATGGGTCCGATCCTTACTCCCACTTTGGGGAGAAGAAACGGCGAAGGTCGGGGAGATTTCTGCAATAGCAGAAATTCGGTATGCCGAACTGGGTTCGGGATACCGAAATGCTCCCAGGTGGTTTCCTGGACCACGGATTCGGACGACCGAAGCATTCCGATCGACCGAATCAGGGGGTTTCGGACGACCGGATGATTTCGGTCGACCGTTCAAGCAAGAGGCTGGTTTATCTGACAGGGATTCGGAATGCCGAAATGCTTCAGGGAATTTCGGTCAACCGAAACAAAAATTCGGTATGCCGAATCAAGACCCTGAGCCATTATGAGAAATGTTTAGAAAAATAATGATAAATATGGATAAATACATGATAAATGTATGAAATGCATAGAAATGACTTGTGAGATGATGCATGCAAATATGTTATTTTTAATGGTGTTTTCTATGAGATATTGACACATGGCTTTGTTGAAAAATCTATAAATACATTTTGATGATAACAAATGATATGTGATTAAATGTTATATAATCACTTCAGAAAATATGAAAAGCATTTATGAA
>JAMKQA010069720.1:0-26992 GCA_024699735.1 Posidonia australis | reverse complement strand
AATCTGCTGGCTGTGTCTACTTTCAGACAGAGCAGAGAGGGGGAGCAGGAATTGGCTCCTGACTGTGAGATGGCCCTTGGTACACCAGCAATTCAAGGTCACTTTTAACCATTGGTTAAATTGCAATTGATATCTCACTTGTTATTATTTTTGGGAGGGCTGGTAGATCCAGTCCTCTGTGTTGATAGCCTTACTTTCATCAACACCAGGACTTCTGATTATTTTTGTTGGCTTCTTGTCACCTGCTGAGTGACGGGGCAATTTTTGTAATATTCACAAGGTCTTTAACATTGCCTTACTGCGAATGTAATTTTTGATAATATTAAAAGAAATACAACTACCGATTACCAAAAAAAAAATGCTCGTAAAAAAACTTGTTAATTATTACAAGGTAATTTCCTTATAAAATCCCTCCTATATGTCCTCGTTATATTATTACGATGACATATCTTCGCTAAGTCTTCACTCTTTGTCTTTGTAAAATCTAATTTTTTTGGTAATGTTCCTTTTCTTTATTTAATTAGGATGCGTATTATATAGTATGTCATACACTTACAGATATTTAAAATTTTACATTAGAGAGATGCACAATGTCCTAGGAACCCAATCAAGACTCAACTCAAGTTTTGAGTTGCAATATGCCTTCCCGATCAAATTCTCGAGCTGAGCACGATACTTGGAATACGAGGAGGTCACTAAAGGTCTGCCTCCACACCCACTTCATCATGTATGACGAAAATCAACTCCTCCCTCACCATGAAACCCATGCAAGCTTCTCTCTCTCCCTTGAATTTTTCCTAGAAAAATACAACTCCAAACTAAAGGAGGATGAAAATACATTCCCAAAGACGAAGGAATAACCAGGTATAAATAGGCAGTCTACTGACAGGAGTGACAGGCCAAAATTCTTTGAAAACTGTTTGAGGTGTAAAAACACGCAACTCTATGCATTTAACACAAAATGTGTCACATGGTTGCATTTAAAATCCAGGAGCTCAGAATTCTAGGTGTAGAATGCAACCCCCAATGTGTTTTATATAACATGTGTCAATGCTGGCGTTCAACACACACATCCTTCAATCCATACTCTTGGCTCGCAATGCAGTCAAAAATCCAGATCATTACAAAGAACTATGTCTTTATTTTTCTCAATCATCTTTTATCCATCTCTTTGTGTTTCTTTTGAATGAAACTTTCTTTGTTGTGCGCATCATCGTTGAGCAGACATTATGTAACTTAGATCAACTTCAACTTCTCTTTCCACGAAATCACGAAACCCACTTCTTCCTTCTTAGATTCTTCTTGATCAAGATAAGTTTGTCTCTTCTCAATAGGATCATAGTAAATTGTTTCTCGTGATTGCCCAAGAGAGAAGAAGAAATTTTCCTAGTATTGGTCCTGTTGGATGAAATGAATCAAAGTGTTGGTTCTATTGGTCTTGTTGATGAAACTTTCTTTGTTGTGCTTTCTGCAATCAAACCCTCTTTTGGTGCACTATTGTGGTGGACTCCTGCCAAAGATTCCATCGTAGACCGGATGGTAACTCATTGGGAGCCCTCACCTTTGCCTATGTCCTCATAGTTGTGACGAAATTGAGCTTGAAACAAGCTCTACAACACCAAACCCTAGCTAATGCAATAGTGGAGTGGAGATGGAGTGATGGGTTCACAACAGTTCAAACTGAACTAGGAAACCATTGATGGTTCATTGCTTACTCATAGACACTTATTTACAGGTATGGATTGGAAGCATTAAGAACACTCATCAGTAGATGGATCTCAACTTCCAACATCTCATGCTAGGTGGTAGATTTAATATTTTTTTAGGATAGGGTACAATTATATAGATAATAAATCTTTTAAAATAAAATAATAAAATATAATTACTTGTCCATCACTGTTCATAAAATACAACTACACATAAATAATAAAGAGAAAACTAAATTAACAAAAAATAATTTAAATAAAACATATTACGTATACCACCAGATGTGCACAGATACATACCTCCTTGTCGTTTGTCATTTAACAAAGATGAACCAATTACCACAATATTACAACAACACAACTACTAGAAAAAAAAATAAAAAAATAAAAAACATAAACATTACAACACTATCAAATCATACTACATAGCTAATAACTGCCATTGAAAACATGAAAATTGAAGGAAAACTAATCATAAATTTTACTAGTAATTTCACTAATATTTTAGTGTAATATTATGTAAACAGTAAATGGTAAAGTTTTACAATAGCACCTACTGAAGTAATACAAGTAAAAGTAATACAAGGTGAAATAAGTTGTATATGTTGAACACTTGATGACTTCAACTAATGAAGATTTTATATAGTAATACATGTATACTTGTAATGTCTCCAATTTTTACAATAATTTAAAACAAATTAAATTACAGAAAATTAAAAACTAAATAATAATATTTACAACTAGGAACCTATGTGTGTGGCTACAAGACTCTAGACTATGTGTAGTATGCCAGACTCACCTACTCGCCTTCACGTGCAACTCAAAATCACGAGAAACAAGTGTGAGTGACAAAAGTCACCCAACACGCATCCTACGAAAACGATAGAAAACAAAATAATAATTATTTTCCTTTAAAATTATTTCACAATCATTTCCTCCAAATCCACCAAAAACTAGCAACTCAGGCCCAATAAACCGAAACTACAATAAAACATAGCCTACATCGACAAAACCAATAAGCCTATGCTCTACTAGCCCATAACCATAAGTAAGGCTCTTAATGGCCAAAAACACACACAGTGAGTCGAGAAGTCCAGCGTCAAACAACCAACTTTGACCACAAGCAACTACCGAGATGTATTGCACTACCATGGTGTGCCACCCTATGTAGGAGCCAACCACTATTTTATGATTCCCCCACATGGAGAATTGACGCTCAGCCAACCCCTCTTGGGAAGGCAGTCCTGTCTCTTACGACGCTACCAACTACGGGGCACATGTCCCACTCGCACTGGCCACTACAGAGTACGTCTCCTCACGATGCTTAAGAGGGAGTCTCATACCTCCACACTCGACAACACTGAAGCCGTAGTGCTCACGACGACAACAAGAGTATCGTACCTTCTCGTCATACCACAAGACACCTCAACCCGTGGACCACAACCCTAGTCTCGAAATGACAGTCAAGGAGTCTCATTCTTCCAAGATCTGACGAATCTCCACCTCAAGTATCTTGACCCCCGATCTCAACCAGGGATATGTGCCCGACCATCCAAGAATGTTGTCACATTTCCTCGTCCCAACGACATGGTCCTACGGTCTCTCGCCCGTACACAGAAAATTAGGAAAATGGGAGGTCACCACTGATAGCTCACAATCTCATCTTAAATAGGCATAACAAACCAATCTGGAAAATCCTTGGAAATCACTTTGCAAAAGCATTTGAGTCATAATTCAGCAAACCGAAAAGGTTAGATTATCGAAAACCACTGGTTCGGTCTAACAAACCGAGACGGTCGACTGAAATGACCCCAAGAGACTTAAAATGTAAGACCAAACTCCCGATCGGTAGGTCCAAATTCCTAGGTTTGGAAGACCGAACTAGTTCGATCGACAGAAATGGGAGGTCAATGGTCAACACTCATGGTCGAAACTGTAGACCGAAGGAATCCGACCTATCGAAACATGACTAGAGGACCAAAACGGATAGAAAAGCGACATACTAAAATAGTTCGGTGTGTCGTTTTTTGCGAAACAAGAAAACGACCTAAACCTATTATTCGACTCTTCTCTAAAGTGAGGGTGATGGGCGGACCTGCCAAACACCAACGATAAAATCCATATAAAACATAAGTTGTAGACCTTTGAGTTTACTCCAAATCCATACAAACAAAAATGAGATCCATGCATTATACAAGGAGATAAAAATTCGCAAAGCCATAGGGGTCATAAATGACCCAAAACCAACCCAAGTCATTAAATGCCATAAATATTACCATAAATCACCATAAATTCACAATAAATTATAGAAATGTAAATTTAACTAAATTCCATGTAATTCTAGTTTTTCTACCATTTTCATGCATTCTACTACAAAGGGTGAGGTGCGTACCTTATATTCGACCTCCTGCAATCCTCCGGCCAACCCCAGCAGCCTTCGATGACCCCAAGTTCCACCGAAGCTACCACAACCTCAGAGACAACTCACCGGACCTCCACGTGTCGCCGCACGCCGTCGTCCACCCTCAGGCACACCAATAAGGGAGGAAGCAAGGGAGTAGAGGAAGAGGGAGAGATGGCCAGGGAGAGGAGATGAGAGTGAGGATGAGGGTGAGTGACGAGAGGGAGGGGGAGGGTGTGCCGCACTGGGGAGGAAGAGGGAGGAGAGGCGCTGGCATTTGTAGGAAGGAGAAGAGAAAGAAGAGGAAGGATGTGCATGGCTTGTGCTCCTTATAAACTCACACACGGGCCCACAAGTAGTGCCACATGTACAATGTCAACCACGTACAGGAACACACAAATAAAAATCGATCCACGAGGTCCAAGCTCAAAACCGTAAATTCATATAATGAACCTCGGAACAGTAACACCAGTCTAGAAATAAATTCATTAAAAATGTATATTTATACAAAATGAATTTACAAGTGTTACAACAATGATTGTTGAATTGTATAGTTAAGCTAGATTTTATTTTAAAAGTAAAAGTATTACTAGGTTAATACTAAAATTATTTGAACGGTAAAAGTAAAAGTAATTCTTTCTTTCTCACATATCAATACCAATACTAAAAGTAAAAGTAATTCTTTCTTTCTTCCACAAACCAATGCTAAAAGTACATGAACTGTATAGTTAAGCAACATTTTGTTTTGAAACTAACCACATCCTTCTTACTCAATCCGATTCAATGCTTTTGCACCCTAGCTGGTTAGCCCCTATCTGATTTGCTGCTGTTGGCTCGCCAATGCTTGCCTACTCTTCCTCTTTCCAGTCCTACCGTACCTTACGCCATACCTCACCAAAAGCCATAGCTTGCCGCTGTGGCGCTACTTGTGGACTTCACTGTGGCATGTCACATCGTGTTTCGTCGGACGCCACCAGCTTGTTGCTGCTACATGTGGACGTTCGTCAGCTCGCAATCACCACTGCTACTTGCCTACTCCTCGAGGATGGTCGGATGGCTTAGGGGAAATGGGATTTGGAACTTCATGTTACGACTTGGTGAGATACGTTGGGTTTTGAGTTGGGTAAATTATATATTACTCTTTAAAATTTTCAAATTTAGGGTGAGGCCCGTGTCTCACTTGGAGGTACTTTAGGTTTTGAGTTGCGTAAATTATATCTTACTCTTTAAAATTTTCAAATTTAGGGTGCGGCTTCTGCCTCATCTGGCCTCCACATACGTTCGCCACTACCCATGACAACATGCTACTATTATTCGCCTCCGAAATTGATAGAAGACGAAGCTTGCTCTGGCAACCATGTACCATCATTGGGGTCATTAATTAACATTTTGGATTTGATAAAACGGATCCAGAAAGCCAGATGTGAACAGTGCCTAAAACAAAATAAATTGTTACTAATTTATTTGGATATTACAAGTAGGTAATCTGACTCAATAACCCAACTAACAAATAATATCCTAACAAATACCCTCCCCTGTTAAGCAACCTTGTACACAAAAGTGTGGAAACTTAGAAACGAACTCAGCAAAGAACTCCCAGGTAGCATCCTCAACTATACAATTGTAAGATTCTTGATTGTTTTGAATTTGAAATTATAGATATAAAAATATTCAATTTAGAATTTGTAAGAACCCTGAATTTGAAATTATAGATATAGTAAAATTTGATTTAAATTTGAATTAAGAATATTTAAATTAGAAGATTTCTGATTTTTCAGAATTTAAAATTTATGATATAACAAGATTGGATTTAGATTTGAATCAAAAATATTTAAATTAAAGTGAGTGAATTTAAATCTTGAATTAGATTACTGACCTTATTATTTATGAAAATTTAGATTTAATTATATCTAAAATAAGAAAGTGAATTATGTTTATGATTTAGAAGATTATTGATGAAAATATCTCTCCTCTCTCTATAAGTAACTTAAGAGTTTCATTTTTCAAGTACAAGTCCTAGATATTGAAAAGAAAAAGGAAGAAAGAAAGATAAAGAAAAGAAAAGAAATTGATGTTGATAATAATGAAAGTTTAGCCATAAAGTAAATTCTATCTTGTCTGCATCATAGGTATTACTTTGATAATAATTTTCTCTAGGTAACTCAGGATTTTATGATTTTAGATGCATTGGAAAGTTAACGTGATATTCTACAACTTTGTATCTAATATACGTTTCCAGAAAACGAATTATTGAGGCTAAAAACATAAATTTTCTGGACTGATATTTAATGGACAATATACATGATTGAGTTTATGAAGAGATTCTAAATGATTGAGGTAAATATTATTTATGACTTTTATTTTTACGTCCAATTCCTTTCATTCAGATCTAAAAAGAATTTATCAAATTCCTTATGAATACTTTTGTTAATGATATTTATGGTCTATCATTAACTTATCAAGCGATTGATAATAGAATATTAACCACGTCAAGTTTCAAGTCTAAGAAATGACTTTTTAGGGAAGTGCTACTTAAGAAATGACTACCTGATGTCAAGGTAGAGCTGCTAAAGAAGAAAGGGCTACTTGATGTCAAGGTAGAGCTGCTAAAGAAGAAAAGGCTACTTGAGTTGTTATAGTTGAAGATTAATGATATAGAAACGTGGAGACATATTCTAATCAAAGTTTCAATTTGATTAGAATATCGTGTAGAAGCTACTTGAGTTGTTATAGTTGAAGATTAATGATATAGAAACGTGGAGACATATTCTAATCAAAGTTTCAATTTGAACATCGTTGATAAGAATTTATTAAATCTAGTCATTTTCCTTTATTGATTATCTTCTTTATGATTATGAATCTAAATGTTCAATGAATAATGCTTGTTGGGCTTTTGAGCTCATTCCTTATTTTTTTTTCAGAATAAGAGATTAACAAATTTGGAATATCTAAAGGATTAAATTTATTGAGATTATTCTATTGTAAATTTGGAAGTTTATATATTCATGTGTATTTGATGTAATATATTTTTTTTTATAGATAAATTTGATGAATAAGATTAGATTAGAGTGTAGAGCAAGTGTTTGTGTTGATTTAAACAAGAAAATAACTAACGAATTGGAATCTGAATATGCCTATAGGACTAGGTCGTTATAACAATTCTTCCAATGGATCAACAATTGAATAGCAGCTTTATTTCCACAATTCACCATCCTTCTTCCCAGAAGCTTCTCAGGTTGTAAGCCCATTGATCCTTCAAACTCAAATATGGGAGAGACCTTGGAGACACAGATTGTCTCACTCGTTTCTTTAACTGGGAAGTATGAAATACTAGATGGATCTTAGATTCCACTATTAATTCCACAATTTATAGGCAACAGTACCAACCCTCTGGAGCACCCTATAAGGACCATAGAAATGAGAACTAAAGTTTATGCCCCTTGCGCAACACTACTGAATTCTGTCTATAAAGCTGCAATATCACTACTGAATTCTGTCTATAAAGCTGCAATTTCAGATAGACCAAGTCATTTGTAGAAAAATTCCTCTCCTGTCGATGCTTATTAGCCTGTTGTTTCATCCTCAATGGAGCTTTCTCCAAACTCGATTTGAGAGTAGAAAGAATAACATCTCTAGTGAGTAATGAACGTTCAACCTCTTGCACTTTTGTTGTCCTAGGTACATAAATAAACTAATAAATTTGGTTGCTTGCAACCATACACAACCCGGAAAGGTGTTGTACTAGTAGCAATACGAAGGTTCGTATTGAACCAATACTCAGCCCAAGTTATCCAAGTCAACCACTAGCATTTTTGATCATGACAAAAGCATCAGAGGTATGTTTCTAAGAAACAATTAACAACCTTAGTCTGTCCATCAGATTGAGGATGATAAGCAATTGACATACACAACCTACTTCCCTGAAGCTTAAACAATTCCCTCCAAAACAGGCTAGTAAAGGTAGAATCCTGATTACTCACGATCGTTTTTGGTATGCCATGCAATTGGACTACTTCTGTGAGAAACTCCTGAGCCATGTGTGAAGCATTATAAGGATGTTTCAGTGGCAAGAAGTGCACATACTTGGTAAGTCTATCCACCACAACCAAGACCACAGTGTAAACCTGAGATAGAGGTAGGGACTCAATAAAGTCCATAGAGATATCCTGCCACATCCTTTCTGGAATTGGTAGGGGCTGCAGAAGTCTTGAAGGAGCCACAGCATCATATTCACAACATTGGCATACATCACAGGACCTGATGAATTCTTTCAATTCCCTCATCATGTGTTTCCAAAAACCCACCTCTCTTAGCCTTTGCATTGTCTTTTTGAACCCAAAATGCCCTCCCATGGGAGTGTCATGCATCCCTTCCATGAATGTCTTACTTGGTTCAGAACTAGCAACTAAAAGATCTTCCCTTTATAATAAAGCACATCCCCATGCAAGGCATACCTATCCTTGTTTCAATGCCCCAAATTACATTCCTGCAAAAACTCCTCATATTGTGATTAATTTCTATATGCATTATGCACTTCAATAATCTATGTAGGCACCACTGCTGATATACCACAAACTTCCTAGCTTTCAGGTATGCTCAACAAAGCATCAGCCACCTTGTTTGTAAACCTTAACTTATATTCAACCTTGAAATCCAGTGCTATAAATTTCAGTGACCGCTTAAACTGCGTGTGAGTTTTCTATTCTAATAAGAATTTAATGCTCTGGTGGTCTATTTTAACCACAAACTATTGCCCTCATAGCTATGACTTCCATCTTTGCACGGCCATTGTAATTGCTAAGAGCACCTTCTATGTAGGCAACCCTAACTGTCTACCTTTCAAAGCCTTACTCAAGTAAGCTATAGGCTTTTTATTCTGTAAAAGCACAACACCAACTCCAGCCCCACAAGCATCACGCTTATTAGTGAAAGGTTGGCTGAAATTTGGTCAGGCTAGGACAGAAGCAGATGTCATTGCTACCTAAAGCTTCTCAAAAGCTTTTGTGTCCCTATCACTCCACTTAAAAACCATACTTCTTCCCCAATTCAGTGAGAGGAGCAGCTATGATCCCATAATTTTGGATATATTTCTTGTAATAACCAGTTAACCCAAGGAAACCCCTCAATGACTTGATGTTCGTAGGAATTGGCCACTCCGACATATCTCTAATCTTCCCAAGATCAGCACTGACTCCTCGTGAAATTATGCGCCCCAAATATTCTACTTTTGTTATTCCAAACTAGCACTTTGAAAATTTCACAAACAGCTTATTAAACTGAAGAATCATTAAAATGGTCTTCACATGGCTGAGATGATCTTCTCAAGCTTTATTGTAGACAAGTATGTCATCAAAGAAAACAATGATGAACTTCCTCAAATAACCCTTAAACATATCATTCATGAGATTTTGAAATGTTGAGGGTGCATTAGTAAGCCCAAAGAATATAACAATGATGCCCTCTTAAACACATCATTCATAATGCCCTCATGAGTGCGAAAAGCAGTTTTAGCATTATCTTCCTCATGCATCCTAACCTGATGGTAACCAGACCTGAGGTCTAGTTCAGTGAAGTATTGAGATCCATTTAGTTCATCTAAGAGATCATCAATCAGTGGTATAGGATATTGGTCTAAGAAATTAAAATTTCTGTAGTCTACACGCATCCTCCAAGTATTGTCTGCCTTCCTAACCAAGAGGACTGGGGCAGCATAAGGGCTGTGGCTAGGTCAAATTATTATATTCCACTGACTAATGACTCCCTGACATTCTCCTGTATCACAGCCTTCTGTGTGGTGCATGCCTGTAACTACCTTCCTAACCAAGAGGACTGGGTAGCATAAGGACTATGGCTAGGTCTAATTATTCCACTGACGACTGATTCCCAGACATTCTCCTGTATCCCGGCCTTCTTTGTGGTGCATGCCTGTAAGGAGGTTAGGCAACAGGTTTTGCTCCTTCTATCAGGGGAATTCTGTGATCATAGGGCCTCTTTGGGTGTAAATGGTCAGGCTGTTTGAACACTTCCCAATTCTGAAGGATTAATTCAGCTAAATCTGGATGCTGTTGCTCAAGTTCGTGCAATACCTGTTCTTCTGTAGAAACTGCTACATTCACCTCTTCTAACATACTTCCACCATGAAGACTGCCTTGGCCTGCTTAAAATTCTTCTCCAACTTATTAGCAGAAATTAACTTCAACTCATCTGCCTGCAAACCCTACAAAGTACACTGCTTATCATGAAGAAAAAACTGCATGATTTGTAAGTTCAGATTCCAAGAAATGATAACCAGAGTCTCCAACCACTCAACTCCCAAGACAGCATCATGTTTTTTTCGTACTGTGATCGAAAGTTTGAATACGCCAACGGGGCCATGGTGACGGTAGTGGCCGAGGCGCAGACAGAAGCGGAGGTCCCAACGACTTTGATGTTCCGCTACAAGGAGACGGACTTCCTGGATGTGACGGCGCCGGTGGAGGAGAGACAGAGCTGCTGGAGTTCCACAGCCGCGAAGCCATGGTGAAGCGCCATGGAGAAGGCGGAGATGGAAGCAGAGATCCAGAGTGACGAAGTCGGTGGTGGAGAGACGGAGTTGCCAAAGTTCTGCATGCACGATGCCGCAGTGAAGCATCGTGGCGGAGATGGAAACAAAGATCCAGAGTGACGCCGCCGGTGGCGGAGGCCGAGATGGAAGCAGATCTTGCACTTGCATGCGGCGGTGGAGGTGGAAATCGTGGCTTGGGCTTGATGAAGAGGTGGAAATGGTGGTGGCTTGTGTTTGACGTGGAGGTGGAGATGGAAACAGTGGCTTGCGTTTGATGTAGCAGTGGAGATAGAAATGGAGGCTTGGGTTTGATGTGCTAAACCATCTACCTTTTTACAATTAGAGTGGAGATTTGATTTTATATGTGATAGGAATGCTTGAATATGTAACTTTTTAGTAAAGACTTTATTTAATACATGATTAATCTTCTTCTTCTTTTTTGCAAACGATAAATGATTATATTTAATTAAAATACTTGACTATGAAAACCACAAAAGTCTGAAATTACAAATTACCTATAACCAAGTCCTAAGTTTGTATTTGAGCCAAAAATATAATATGATAGAACATAGATTCCCCAAAAAAACTCATCAATACAGTTCAAAAAATTAATTGACTTCTCAAATAATTCACATTTTCATCTACAAGTTCAATTTTCCGGATGTACAGCGTCATAGGCAACCACAACATTACTCTAAGGATCAAATGAAGTGTGTGGCGAGGAAACAGGCACAGATAATCCAATTGATGATGTAATAACTTGTGTTGCAACAGCATGTTGTTGATCCCAGTCCTGCTGCATTTTTCCAATAGCTTCTAATAAAGCCACAGTATTTTATCCTGCACCCAAGTTATCTATCGAGGATCTATTTAGTGATATTATATTAAGCAAAATGTATTTAACTGGTTGAATACAATTTCAGAAAATTCAATTGTTTCTCTCCAACCAAATAGACCAAAGAATTGCCAAAACAAGTATGTTCTAACCCTTCTTGCAAGAAATATATTTACCATGGTTAAAGAGATGAAAAACTTCTACTGTAGAAATATTGGATAAACGAGATAGGTTATCCAGGAAAATTTTCCAAATGTCCTGTGCCAAAGGACAATGAAGTAATATATGGTATGATGATTCACTAGCACAACCACAAGAAATACAATTTCAAGGCCCTCTCTGGCCCCTTTTTTTCTAAATTAATCCTTAAGAGTATTTTATCATGAATAGCTAACCAATCAAAAATCTTTATTTTTAAAGGAGTCCAACTTTTCCGGAAAATGAACCCCACCATTACTAATCAAAGAATAACAACATTTAACTAAATATACCTTATCAGTGGAGGCATTCTAGGACAACCCATCAGTATCATTATTTAGGTTTAGGTTCTGAAAAATGTCAATAAACAAATCCATTTGCGTTTGCAAAACACCGAAATCAACATCAATGTTAGGTGGGTTACTGAACAGACTATTGAAATCAAAATGAAATTTACAATAAACTTTTTGTACAGTACCTTTTTTCATTCTAGATAAGAGAAATAGTTCATGCATAGTATTTTTTAAATAAATATTGTTCGCCTACTTATTTTCCCAAAATAATGTGTTTTCCCATTGTACACCAAAAATTTAGTAAATGTACTAAATATGAGAAAGCTTCTTCTAAGTTCATGTCACAATGGAGAACCATTGTAAGATACAGCATTAAGTATAGATCCTACCTTATATCTGAAAACGTGCAGAGCTTTAATCAATTCAAACCATTTTTGACGTGAATTACCTTCTAACAATTGCTAGATTAATTTACATTTTAATGCCGAGTTAAAACTACTAATATTAATAATTCCCCAACCCCCATTTTCTTTAGGTCTAAAGAAATTTTGCCTTATATAATCAATCTCTTTCTCCACTTTGACAAGGAGGTGAAGGATAAATAAAAAGTATGCAGGGATAAAAGATAGAACCGAATTAACTAGTGTAAGCCTTCCCCTAATTGACAGGAACTTTGTCTTCTAGGAAGCAAGTTTTGATGTGAGTTTATCGATCATAGGAGCCCAATCATTATAAGAGGCTTTCCTATAGTGTAAAAGTAGTTCTAAGTATTTGATTGGTAGAGAATCCAACTTACATCCCAAAATACCACAACATCTATTAATTCGATCCAAAGAAATACCAATACCAGAGATGGATGATTTATGAAAATTAATCTTTAGCCTTGAACAAGCTTGGAAATAACCCAATATTCTTTTTACATTAATCAAGCACTCATCTGAGGGAGATAGGAACAATATGGTATCATCCGTATATTGGATATTCAGAACATTTGGCCTACCTCTAGGAAATTTAATACCAGAAATAAGATTGTTCTGGAGCCTTAGTGCTAACATTCTGTTCAGCACATAAGTGGTTACAATAAAGAATAAAGGTGACAGCGGATCACCCTACCGTAGACCATTCGACGCACCCAAAAAATCCTTTGGAGATCCATTGACTAATACAAAATATTTGATAGTAGAGATACACATTTTTATCCAAGTTAGTCACTTGTCACCACAACCCAGACCTCTAAGAGCATTCGATAAAAATTTCCAATTTACATTATCAAAAGCCTTCTCAAAGTCTAGCTTAAGCATAATACTTGGCGTCCCAGATTGATGAAGGAAATGAATTGTTTCTTGGGTCACCAAGAAACAATCTGAAATACTTCTATCCGACAGGAAGACACTCTAGTTATTATCAATCAGTGAATTTAGACTGGATAGAGTCTACTAGCAAGGCACTTTGACATGATTTCATAGCTACTGTTCAACAAGCTAATCGGCCAAAAGTCCGAAATGCATTCTGCTCTATCTTTCTTAGGGACTAAAGTTATAAAGGTCCGATTAATGACTTTTAGAATGTTTGTATCCATAGACCCATGGTAATTGAATATAGCAAACAAATCCAACTTAATCTCCTCCTAAAAGTATTGAAAGAAATAAACAAGGCAGCCATCAGGTCCTGAGGATTTCTCCCCCGCAAGACCAAAAGCGCTAACTTTAATTTCCTCTTTAGTGAAAGTTCCTTCCAAAAGATTAGGGTTTGAAATTTTATATAGACAAAGCAGATCCTAATTTAGGTTCCCATAAGGCCCAAAAGGTTTATTAAAAAGAAGGCAGAAGTGATTCTCTATTTCGATGTAGATTTTCTAGGGGACTTCCACCATCTCCCCATTAACAAGCAAAGAAGAAATGATATTTATTCTTCTTCTACCATTAACCACTTTGTGGAAGAAAGCTATGTTAAGATCCCCCTCCTTTAGCTATTAGACTCTGAACCTTTGTTTACAATATATTCCTTATTCTAAGAGTAAATTGTAGTGTTCCTTTTTTAGAGCTTGTCTTTTAGACCACAAATTCTGGGTGATTGGACAAGTTTCTATTTGTCTATCAGTTTCTAAGATTACAGACTCAATCTCTAATAGTTTGGAGCTCCTCTCTCTCTTTTTAGAGGGAATCCACTTTTTAATATTAAGCTTCAATGCTTTAAGCTTATGTGCAAGCCTATCGACTGAGTTAGAAGTAGAAGAAAAGGAGCTCAGACATTTTGATGTGAACTCATGAAAACCATCTAATAGGGTCTAGGATTTATAAAACTTAAATGGGAATGGTCCCCAACCAGGAAGTTGAGTATCTAAACAAATTAGTACATGATCTAAAATAGTTCGAGCCTTGGCTGAACAAACAGATTTAGGAAAATGTGTCTCTCACTCAGTAGAGATAAAAAATCTATCCAATTTTACCATATGAGATTATCCTAGAAGTTAGACCATGTATACTTATAGTTATTAGGAGAGTAGTCTATTAGACTGGCATAAGCTATAAAATCATTGAATTTAGACATAATTGAGGTAACTGTTGAATTATTAGAATATTCATGAGAAAATCTGGTGATGTTGAAATCACCATCAATTACCCAACAACTACCTACAATGGCTTGGAGTCCTCTAAGTTCATTAAAAAAAATTGACTTAAGATCAGAAGTATAAGGCCCATATACACCTATAAGCCACCATTTAAAAGAGTCACATAAATTCCTGAACTAAATGGAAAGATTAAAATTGGAGGAAATATATATAATTCTATAAAGAAGGTTAGCATTCCGCTTAATGATAATACCACTAAAAGCCCCGTGAGAGGGAAATACATCCCAACAGTTTAGTCTCCCGCTGCCTAATGTACGAAATATCACAAGGGAATGACCACTAACTTTGATTTCAGAAAGAATTAAAATATCACATTTCATACAACGAACAAATTTCTAACTACCCTACGTTTACCATTACCACCCAACCCCCTCACATTCCAAGATAGAATAATCATAATGAAACCATTTAGATAATCTGAGCATCCATGCTCTCCACACAACTACAAATACCATCTAAGTTGGTTGGGGACGACAAATACTGAGACCGAATTTGATCCAAAAAGGATTTGGCATTAAGATCAGAGCTTAGTGAAATACCAATCTTAGCACAAAGATCCCTGAAATCCGAATAAGAATTCCAAAAAAAAAACTATTGTTTAGATACGTAACCTTAGATGACGGATCTAATCCCAAAGTCATGGGGGAATGGGAAAAAATAGATGAAACATCCAAAGAATTCACTAAATTAGAACTATTACAAGGAATTAAACTTCATGGCAACTTGTAATTAAATGGAGTACTTGTGATCGTTGTTTGAGGAGAACCTTGCATTGAAGCAGAATCCCCAACTATATCTCCAAAATCATTGTCATCAACACTATCAATCACAACTAGCATTTTTTGAGCTTGGCCTTATTAAGCTTTCGAGCCTTAATTTCTACAGCGACATGATTGGACGTAGCCACAATGAGTAGTGCGTCTGAACTATCCCTATGAGTGGGGGGAGGTAAAGGCGGTTGGCAAGGCACGTCAATCTGAGCCACAGAAACACGAATAGTGGTATCAGTACCATGGGTAGAAGAATCTCCAAGACAAAGAATTATTAGGGACAAGGAAGATCTCCCCTCTTGTACTATGAGACCGATATTCGACTGAAACTCACCCGATGGAAATTGTTTATTCAAGTTACCTACTGGTTCAAAAGCAATAGAAGGAACAGTAAAGGAGGGCATACCCTGGACTCTATCTGCCTTACAAGTCCAAATGTTACCCCTAGCCTTGGGTATTTTGTTGGTTTTACCACTCCAGCTCTTAGATTTTTTGAAGGGTTACCCAGCTGGTTTCCTTATGGGAATAGAGGCAAGGGAGTTACCCTAAAAAGAGTTAGATGAGGTGCATATGTTCCAACTCCTACAATAGCGGATAGGGTAAACATTCTTAGTATAAGCAAAATACTTAATTTCAGGAATATCTTTTCCAAGTAGGAGTCTAATTCGAATTTTGGTGAAGCCTAAAAATTTAGCTTTGTCAAGGCTGAGGTCAACTTCTAGTAGTTTTGCAAAGTCCCAGACCATATGATGGAAAAGGTTCACACTACAGAGATGATGAGGAATCTCCTCAAGCCAGACCCACATGCCCTCATCCCTAAGTGTAAGGACTACACTTGAGTGGACAAACCATGGGGCAAAGGATGCTGGTAATGAAACTAAGGAAGCCCTATAGGCTCAAAGGCTCTCATCCCTAACAGAAGAATTAATAAACTAAAGTAGAAATTTTCTTGACTCAAAATCGTGGATTTCCCAATCAAGATCATTTGGCCAGTGAGAAGCAAGATGAGACCTAAGGCTGTCTTTAGTAGCATGAGGGGAGAGAGAGGTTATGGTAGTGCAGGAAGACAAAAAAAAAGCTGATCACAAGTCTCATCAGATGGTGGCAATAGGATCGGGTAGTGAGGGTTTAGGCCAGTCATGGTAGAATCTATTCTTATGACAGAAATCTGACAACCACTAAGGAATCTGCAAATAGCAATAGAGTGGTTAGGAGAGTTGCATTTAAAGCATTTTCCCCTGAACCTACAACACATTTTCGTATGCCCCTGAAGATCATAGTTATAGCACCTACATGACTTATCACAAAATTCCCGCAAGGTTGTTTAAGACTTTCTCCTTGACACTAGACTCCACCCTTGTTCGAGACTCATAGGAGCAACCACAAATTAAGTTAGGTTAACCAAGGTCGAGGGACACTCTTGAATCCTCACAAAGTTATGAGAATGTAAAATTTTAGATGAGGCAAAAGCAGCAAAACGACCGCCAAGAGTGCGCCAGGAGCGCCATAAGAGCAAGGGAGATTATGCACACACAAAGAATCGACAGTGTTCGAGGTATATCTCTACCGAATCAGCGCATTTAATGCACATACGTACGCCTCGCTATCTAAAGGGACACGACAGTGTGGAGAAGAAGTAACGTCAAAAGAAAGCCTTGAGGCAGAGCCACAAGAAGCATATGGAAGAGATACAGCGTCGGCAAGAGGAAGATATTCGCTAACACACGAGATCAATTCCTTGAGACCATTAGTGTAACGACCAGATCCCGAGCTGTTACACAAAATCTAGCTACAAAATTTCTTTTTTTTCTTCATTTACTTACAATAATCATTTACATCAATTCTAATACTAAATCAAACATTGTACAACTTAAATAAAAATACTATTAACTGAATTAAATTATACTAAACACTTACCCAAAATTCTTAATGTGTGGTCAACTGACTCCATCATCACGGACACTAGCAAACTTCTAATCCTATCCTGTATCTGAGAAAATACCAAATAAAATACACACAAGTGATCACTAACAGATCACCTAGCACACACCCTACTAAAACGTACATAACTCTAGCATCTCTCTTGGATGTCGCACACAATCTCGGGTAATACTCTTTTGTCCCACAAGCAACATAGCTTTTGAAATCATGTCTTTGAAAAACTATTCTTTTCTTTTCTTTTCAAAATCATACTCTTTCCTTTTAAAGTCATTCTCTGTCTTTTCTTTTAAATTACATGTATAATTTTCAAAACTTAATACATACCTGAAATGGCCACTATTGCCAAGTTAAGCTCACAATCACTGGAGAGTGCGACACTAACATTAAGTAGGGGTGGGCACGGTTCGGTTTGGTTCGGTTTGTGACAAAACCACAAACCAAATTATATAATTCGGTTTGAACAATTTTCAAACCGAACCGAACCATTTTATCTATTGAAACCGAACCATTCAAAATCGATTTGGTTTGGTTCGGTTTGTGGTTTAACCATTTAATAAAACATATAGAAAAAAAATAAAATGTTGATAGTGAAAAATGAAAGAATATAACTAAATATGAGATATAATGACAATAACCACATCTAAACTGTAAAATTTAAATAGAAATCACAATTCCTCATAATATGAAATTTTCATGTATCATGTTATAATAGAATTACAGTAGTGAAGCTTATCGACTACAAGAATCAAATATAAAACAATTTGGTAAAAGATATATAAAAACGACCAAAAACTTTTTTATTTAACTTCCAATAACAATCAGTTAAAAAATAATAATCTAGTAAAAGATACATAAGAATGACTATGATTCGAACTATGGTTCAAAAAGATATATAATTATATTCTTTTAAATATTTAATATGCGTATTAACATATATAGTTTATATTGGGTTCGGTTCGGTTAAACCATCCTTGAAACCACAAACCGAACCATATAGTTCGGTTTGGAGATATTCCAAATCAAACCAAACCATTGAATTTGAAAAACCGAACCGAACCGCTAAAAATGGTTTGGTTTGGTTTGGTTAACTGGTTTGGACGGTTTGGGTGCCCACCCCTAACATTAAGCCTCTGGTCAATCAAAAAAACAAACCATATTTCAAAAACTAGTACAATCTCTTTTTCAAATAATTTCTTTCTACTTTAAAATCTCATGCTTTTCTCAAACATCTATCTTTTTCTTTAAAAATCTGATGCTTTCCTCAAACATCTTTCTTTTTTTTTAAAAATCTAATGCTTTTCTCAAGCATCTTCTTTCCTGTAAAAATCTTGTACTTTTCTGAAATACTTTTCTTTTCTGTAAGAATCTTATGTTTTTCTGAAATACTTTTATTTTCTAGGAGAATCTCATGCTTTTTTGAAATACTTTTCTTTTCTTTGAAAATCTCATGCTTTTCTGAAATATCTTTCTATTTCTATAAAAATATCATGCTTTAATCTATTGCATCTCTAGACTAGATTCCAACTCAAAACACAAACCTCAAATCTGTCTAAAATACAGGTCTTAGCTGGAACTAGCCCTAAAACTTTAGTCTCAACAAACTCTAGCCTTTAGGCCTCTCTGATATGTTGTACTGCCCGACGTCAAGTAACTGACACATGGCCACAAGTAGTCCACCGAAGCCTGACTAACGGTGTCTGCACTGTCGCTGTGAAAGTCCTTGTGTAGCACATACCACCACCTTGGCCAACGGGTCTCTCTGTACTGTGACCACTCAGGTCTCTGTCTCAGCTCGCACAGGGATACGACACCTCTTGAGGACATGTGTGTCCCGACACCTGAGGATTCTCACCCTAGGCCCTGTCAATACCTAACAATCTCTGTCTCAGTCTCGACACTCGTACTAACCAAGGTGTAACGTCCAACTATACAGAGGTTTCATACCCCCTGACTCGCTGTCATATGTCTCCGTGTATAATTAGTACCCAAGGTTCTCAACACCCTTAACCAACAGAGTCTCATACCTCCGAGTTCAACCGGCCCTCCACCCTCAAACCTTAGCCTTGCCCTCGTGAACGATAATCTAGGAGTCTCATACCTCAAGGATCCGACGAACACTTACCTCAACCTCTTGGTCTCTGGCCTCACCCTAGGCAACGTGCCCGACCACCTCAAGGATGTCGTTACATCTCCTGGTCCTTACAGCACACCCTGTCGGTCTCTTGGCCTCAGCTAACAGAAAACCCTGAAAATTCTTTCAAAATCTTTGCAAATATGTACATTTCTTTTCCAAACTCTTTTGGAAACTATTTTCGAAAATGCTTGATAACCATTTCTAAAAATACCACTAATGCTATGCAAAGGAACATTATAGAAATCCTTATAGTTCCTTAGCAAAATTCTTTATAAACCACTGTTTAAAGTTTTCTATGCTCTTTAGGAATTTTTAGAAAATTCTTTGGAAAATCACTTCTTAGAAACACTCTTATCTTCTCATAATAAACTTTGAAAAATCATTTAAAACTTTCAAGCTCAGTTGAAACATCAATTAAACACTTTAAGTGTATAAGCTCACCTTAAGGAACACACAGAAGCTCACAGTGGTCTCGAAGTCCTTAATGACTTGCGAAACCAAATACCAATTTATCTTGCTAATTCTTTTTGGGTCATTCCCAAAACCATCCTAATGGTTATCCAACTTATTCTTGTGTGAATGTAATTATCTCTCTAAGAATAATACATATATACACCTATATATATATATATATATATATATATATATATATATATATATCAACTTTTAAAACACTCAAAATTGGTTTAGGGTCAGGTTTGGCATAATGGTCAAATTCGTTATGTCGGAATCTCCTGATTCGACGTACCAGACAATTTCAGTATGCCGTTTCAGGCAATTTCTGCACAATAAAATAAGAAAACCATAATTCATGAAATAACTTATAAATTAGGGTCTCAACGGCACTATGATATCCATCGTTAATTCATCTTTGGTCCCGCACTCCCATGGGTCATCACACACCTTAGCTAGTATCCTTCACTAAAATAATTTAATCATAAATTAAACATTAACAATCATGATTTAGTGGGAAGGTTCAGGATATCACAATTAGATCCAAAATAATTATCTTGCATTAATTTAGATTGGCAACCCTAGCCCACTAGCCAACTATTAATAAAATTCCTAATGGAGAAAAGAAAACTAGAGTAATGAAAGGGATTTTAGTTAATTGCAATCTTTGAAACTAAATCGTTAAACCTGGCCTTACAGAAACCCTGACCAACCAAATCTCGGGAATTGAGGTACCGATAATTACCATAATCGTTTGGACTTCCCGACAATAACCTATCGGAAACCAGTGAGGGCCTCGCCGGCGGCTAAGTGACCGAAAGAACACCCAATGAGGAGTCATCCTTCTCCTCCTGGAGAATACCGGTTTCCTTCGGATCAAACAAAGTATCCATTTTATCCCTTATTATAGTCACTAAAGAACCATTAATATTGTTAAGAATAACCATACAATCTTTCCTCGACGAATTGAGGGGATGTTGTGGAGCAGACATTCCCAATGGGACAATCAGGGAAGCAATAGAGCCAAGGTTCTCGGAGTGACAAATTTGCTCATCATCCTTAAGTAAGATGTATGAATCCAACACGGCAAAGGCCTCAATGTCCAAAATTAAAGATCGACATACATTGTCCTCCGAAATTTACTCAACTGGCCAATGAGATGGTCGAGTCTGGGAAAAGGGGGATATTTTAAGCTCAAGTAGAACACATGGAGGTGTAAGAAGGAAATCACTAACCAATTCCTCACCATTAATTTCACAAAGCAAACCCCCCATAGAGGACGAGGCATTGTCAACACTAGAAATATCAACCGGATGCAAAATGCCCTTCTCTCCTAGGGATGAGGAATCCAAAGAACTCCCGGAATGGAAATAAACAGGAGAGAAGATGAGAAAAGAGGGATCTACCTTCTACTGGAGTATCTAGACACGTTCAAGCAGACCTCGTGTCTTCTTCCTATCTCACAAACGCTGGAGCCAAAAGGACTCACGCCTCTTTCTGTTATAGATCTTCATCTGGAAAAAAGGGGGAGCACACCTAAACACTCAGTATTCTCCAACAAATGTTGAAGACGGACTTAGCTTCTAAACTTCTATGTTAGTTTTACATGATTAATCTATATTAAATTAAAATACGAGTTTAGTCTCAGCTATTCTATTATTTAATTTATTTTGTTAGAGCTTCAACTATTTCGACTACCATTGAGTTAGGCTTATATATATTTCAACTTGGTGTTTATGTGACTTTCATAGTACCATTTATATCATTCTTCCCAAAGCTAACTTCTACTGGTAGCAACTCTAAACCCAACCATAGTATCAACCATAGAAGCCATGTCACGTACCAAATATTCATTTTTTTATACACATCACGTATTTTGGATACATGAAGTGATACATTTTTCTTAATTATTTTTTTAGGCTACAAATCATAGTAGAACAATAATATGCCTTTTTTTACTAGTAATGTTGGAAAAATTGAGCAGTGTCGGTACCAAAAACTCAACCCATGTTTGCAACTTAAATAAAACTAGGAATAAAGGTAAAATTATAATTATAATTCCATTTGACAAGCCAAAAAGTGAAATAAAAACAAAATAATAATTCTTATTCTGATTTACTTATTCCAGAATAATTATTCCATGAAAAGGGTAGAATAAAGTTATTTTTCTCCAAGTTATTCTAATACATGTATACATACGTTGTGTTTATTTTTTGTTTAAAAATTAATACATATATGATATAATATATACATATTTTACACTAAATATATATTTTAATAATCAAATTTATTATTATTAATCTACATATTTTCCACTTATTCTGATACTTATTTCACTTTTCATCCAAACTAAAATATCTCCCTATACACATTTATTCACATTTAAAATAAAATTACTTCCAAATTGAACAACAATACTATCAAAATGTCAATATTACTTTTCACTTATTTCTACTTTCTTAATCTACATACAAATAGGAACTTAATTAATAGAATACATGTTTAGTTTTTATTTGTTCAATATTTTGAATATTTTGATTTTTTAACTAATATTATTTATTGATTATATCTTTCTATAATAGTAATTAATAATAGTAAAATACTTTCTCACATGCGTACTTTTCACCAAAACGAGTGACACAAGCATGTCAAAGGTATACACAACTTAAGTAACATTTGGTAATGATTATTTTCAATAGTTTAATGAAAATAATCACTTATGAATAAAAAAATTAAACCAAACACACACAAAAACATCAACTTAATTAAAAACGTCAGCTTATTTCTTACATGTAAAACTCATCAAAAGCATTGAAAATGAAAAACAATAGAAGACAGTTTTTTAAAAAAAATTAACTTTTCACTATAATTAATTTACCTATAATCCTTACCAAACGCAACCTTACTAAATGCTCATAACACAATTTTTAAAGTTAAAACAATTTGCTATGGGGGGGGAAAAAGACGATTAACTGCCTACACGGTCTACATCCCAATGTCAGAATCGGCAATTGTAAAATAATACAACATTGTTACAGTACAAATAGTAGTAAGTTTGTGCAACCAAAATAACAGCCAATGCCCAATGTACTCCCAAGAAAAGAAACAGTAATTAAATGCTCTTTATAGCATATAATCAACTGTGTAACGCTCAACTTGGAAAGAGTAAACAGGAACTAATGGGAAGTTCTCGCAAACAATTGATTCTACCCTACTGTCTGTGACCTCGGAAACGAAGCTCCAAATTTATTGAAACCAGCGATAACAACCAGATGTGAAATGAAAAGGCCGCAAATAACTTATAGGTTTTAGTTCAAAGATCAAAATAGAGGCTTGCTTCCTTTGAGCATTCCCATCAGCTGCTCATACACATGACTACCACCATCATTGAGTCCAGAATGCATGAATTCATTGGTTATCCATAGCCTGATTCCTGCAATATGTGAGGCTGTTTCTGTTGCTATTTTGAAGTTAACATACATATCTTCATAATAAACGGCAGCTGCAACAGGTACCTGAAAAGTAATGTTAGCACATCAAACTTCGTCTCCCAATAAAACTCCAGATGCATGACCGATATACTAAATAGCAAACTGTACTTGAAACCAAATAAGGGGAAAAAAATCTATTACTCTTCTAAGACAATTTTGCTTTGCTCTTCAGTTTACGTGTGGTAATAAAAGGGTAACACGAGGATCATTTAACAAGAGGGTGGACCCTCAACTTCTTGTTGAATGAAAAAAATCCCAAACAACAAAAACAAGGGCAAAAAAGTAATACCTGATTTTTATTCAATGTAGCAATATCATATAAGTGTGTCCAGTCTTTTTTCTCTGCCAACAAATGAGCAACTTCCTTCAGATGCTTCGAAGGATGAAACTCGTCAAACATCCATGGAAATACCATCTGTACAAAGCATCCAATTTGGCTTTTTAAGTGAAAGATATTTGAATAAAAGAAATGTAATAGAAAAATTCATTGCATTTTGAATTTGCAGAATATTATTACAGATTAAACAGAGAGGACTTGACACCACAATGAAGTGAAAAAACGTGAACTTTATATCTAGAGCAGTATACAATTCCAAATAATGCAAATAGATCATCACGAGGATAAACTCCAATCCATTAAGTTGTCTGCAATGTAAAATTACAAGGAAAACAATTAAGAAGAATTTAGGCCATGAAAATTGGTAAACATGAACTTTATTTCTAGAACCAAGTACAAATAAACATAGTGAAAACAGATCATCAAGATGGTTGCTTTGAACTCCAATGCATTTAACTTTTGTTATGAGATATAATTACAAAAGGAAACTTGGAAGAATTGAGCCTATTGATAAGTGGTAAAAGTGTAAATTTAAGGAAGAGAAAAGAAAAAAAAGGTTCTATAAGCATGGCTAAGAACCTTATAACAAAGCAAGCACTTTGAGTTCCTTTGGCATTGCTCTAGCTTATATATTGTACAGCATATTGCTGTGTACTTGAGATGTACCATTAGCATTGGCTACAAGGAGAAGCATGAACACTTTCATCAAGAGAGACATGATGGGAGCTGAGAAACATGCAAGGCAGAAATTTAGGTTCCAACTTGTTTTGTCTGGGTGGATGGAAATACAGGAAGCACAGAGATCCCAAGGCATTAAAAAAAAAGGTGTCATCAGGTGTCGAGTAAAGGAAAACCTCTCATGGCGACAAACCTTACAGAGATATTGTGGAAGCCGATTAATGAGATAAAAGCAGTTTCAGTGACAAATCCAAGAGGCACATATGACTATATGAGCGTTAGTATAACGAAGGTCAACACCACTACCCACTTATCTGAACAATAAGGCAATGGTGCCATCAACCACATTGTTTTGCTGCAGGGTTTGACATATGACCAATGCTGTGGCTAGACAATTCAATTTGAAAATGTTTGGAAAGAAATTTGCCAACACCATCAGTTTGAAATCTGCATTCTTTTGCTACAAGGTGTGATGACACAGATAAAGATGAAAATTTATGAATCCCATGGCCAGACAGTTCAGCTTGAAAAATGTCCACAAATAGCTTGGTATTTATCATGATCTATACAGCAGCACTGAATATGACTAATAGCCTAATACAACTTAACAACAAATTGTTATCTTTTTTTATACTTCCTGTTCTATTTATGAATGAGATGACCTTGTATTCAACAAGCAAGTTCACAGGATTTTATTGATCATTCAATTTTATGAGATTCAAATCTTTACGCTTTATGGAGATCTTCTGAACAACACACATAGAATGTGGAAATGTATCCATAAGAGACACCATGGTGTGCTTCTCCCCACAAAATTTCTTAGTTGTGATTTACGAGATGTACCTCTCCAGTGAAAAATACAGGACGGCCTTCTCGGACAGCCTCGACTGGATCAAACATGCTCCCCAGCTCATTCAGTATTCTATGAGCTGACCAATTTGATGATGCACCCTATTATTCAAATATATCAACATGCCGATCAGTTACGACCCTATAAAAACCATGAACTACTGTCAATAAGCATTACATAATTTCTGTGAGAAAGAAAGATATTACCTGGCAGTATATGCTTTCATGCAAAAGAGCATATAGTGGATTTGTATCAAATGCTATCCAGCTCTCGAACTACATACCAATTGGACAAATAGCAGGTCAGTATAAAGTCATAGCATCATGAGACAAGCAATCTAGTAATACAGGCTAAAAAAGATGGATTCCTCTTGGGGCTTGGGCAATATAAAACACCCTGACAACAACAAAAATGACAGTTTAAGATTCTGTATCTACGTCTTGACTACATGCAAAAGCTACTAAACATATAAAAATGCAGCCCGTTCATTTACACTGCCAACCTAACCCACAAATCATTTGATCAAAAGGAGATGCAGAAAAAAAACCAAGAAGAAAAGTAGATAAACAAACATCACCGATACTCCTAGCATATAAAAGAATCAGCATTCACATTCACCAAGGATAAATGCAGGACAAAAGAAGTTGTTGAAGGATAGAAAACTAGGAAGGCCACTGTAAGAAGATACAAAGATCCATGATTGAAGGCACATTTTGGAACACCCTGTTATGGAACCAGATTCGTGCAAAAGCTTAGGTTCGTCATTCGTAAGAACGCTCCAAAATTAAGCTTCTTGGTATTTAAAGTGAGAAATTAGGAATCTGAACTTCCTAGAGACTAGAGAATTTCTAGTAGAGGAACTTGATTCACACCTAATCCTAAGGGCAGGAATCAATTCCAAACAGGGCCCGAGAAAGCTAAGAATGATATCGAAGTAAAAATATGGACAAGAGGTCATAGAATCAAACGTCGGTTTCGTGTCGGACCGAAAAATAAGAAACGTGTCAGACATCGATGGATATGTCGGTGGAAACGCGGTAAATTTACGGAAGTCTATGGAAATAGTAAAAAAACTTTGAATTTTGATTTGAAACTCTTAGATGAGCTAAAGTAAGTAATAATCTACATTTTAGACTACTTAGATCAATTTCTTCAATATATATCACATGAAAATACAGTAGATAGACCTAATAGAAATATCCCGAAGTATAAATAATACATAAAAATGCTTAATAAATGTTTAAAAACAAAAAGACTCAAAAAAGTTACATTATATATGCTTAATACCATGAAGAATGCCTTGGTGGATCAAAATATTCTTCCTGTACATCAACCATATTGTGTCCTCGATGAATTTGTTGTCGAATTTGAGACTCTCTCCAGAACACATAGTTGTTCCAAGACATATGATTATAATACGTCTGATATTCATTGATGAAGTAGTGGTATTGTAATATTGGCGGTTGTAATAAGAATTCCATTGGTGGATATTGAGGAATTATATATACTGGTTGAGGCTGTCGAGGGATATAAGAATGACTTGGAGGACGTTCAGGTGGTTGCTCTTCATATTGTTTTTTAAATTTTCCTGATTTTTAAATAAATTATGAAATATTCTTATTTTAAAAAAAATATATAAAAATTTACTGATTTTATAAAATTATTATGTTAGATCTATTATTTATGTAATGAATTGAAATATTATTAGGTTAAATCTTTATTTTTTAAT
>JAMKQA010069719.1:0-23448 GCA_024699735.1 Posidonia australis | reverse complement strand
CTTCTTGGATTTGGGAGCATGTTACATTAGATCATATAGATCAAAGTAAGTGTTATTGTAATTATTGTAAAACAACATACACATGTCCTAGGGGAGGGGGTGTAGGTCACATTTCTAGTCATTTAACCTTGTAGTGTTTAATCTGTTTCTTCTTTTTGTATGAATAAAGTTGAATGTACTTCAATTTTGTTCATAACTAGATGTTATTGTCGTTTGAGATAAAACTTTTACAGCAATATTCCTCAGACTTGAAATAAAAGAAATGATATTAAAATATTATCTGGAGTTATTGTATCACGAGAATGTATCGTATGAGGTTCTCTAAATGACATAAGTTCATCTCGAAAGTACTTTATTTCATTAAAGACTAGTACTTGGACATTGACATTAGGCTTCAATTTTTTGATCACATCTTTAACAGATGCTAATAAATCAGTACGACTACCAAGATGATGACTGTATTGGAACCGTGGATTCAAATAATATGCTATATTAACAAGAAAAACTTTTTTAGCAAACAATTTTGTAATAAATGAAATATAATGATGAAAATTATGAATGTTCATGTTAAAATGCTTACCAGTTTTATGTAGAGGATGAAGAAGCATGTTAGACCATCTGTCATCTATAATTTTGAGATATGCTTCAGATGATTTGTATGTTGCATCAGTCATAGCATCTTTCATTAATCTCATTGCCTCATATAAGAAATCCATGGTAGGCTTCTTATCACTATCTATCAATCGAAGGATCTTTGAAACTGGTGTCATAATATGTAAAACTTTTCGACAATTCTCTAAAAAATGTACATTATTTGTAATTAAATGTACTCTTCTACCAACTCTCATGGTATTTGTACTATTGTGGCGAATTGAACATATACTTCAGTCTATTTCTTTGATCAATCATACTTTGAAGAGTAATATAATTTGTTGTAAATCTGGTGACTCCTAAACAAATTAAATCACTACCAAACATTCGAGTGATCTCATTAAAGTTACTAAAAAAGAATTATTGTAAATGAAATTTGTTACAACTTTTGCATCTCTCACTGTCTTTTCCATCAATTTCGTCTTTCCAAAGTCTTTAAGTATTAAATCAATACAATGAGCTGCATATGGTGTCCAATATATGTCATACTTTTTCATATTTTGGAACCAGTCTTTTTAAAATTACTTCCATTATCAGTTACAATCTACACCACATTTGTTACTTCCATTTGGTTAATGATTTCTTCCATTTGTTTCTATATGTACTTGTAATCTCTAACAGCATCAAAAGCATTAATGGATTTCAAGAAAATTGTACAATTATCACAATAAACTATGAAATTGATGATCTGTTTCCTTGTAGTGTTTGTCTAACCATCATGACAGTCACCTTTTAGACTCGTCATTGCCGTTTTAAGCCATTAATGTAAGTTTTTAATTCTTTCTTCTTTGGTTTAAGATACTTGTTCATGATTTGATACTTGGTGTTTTTACTCTTGCATTTTTTTACTGCAATATCAAGCATATGTTGCAGATAAAGTTCTTTTGCTATTTTTGCAGGGATAGCATCGAAGAACATATATTTTGCTATAGCTTGATCAATTTTTTCCGTAGCATTTCTAAACATATCTTTAATTGTCTTTTTCTTTGAGGTTTCTTTTCTAACTGTAGTTGCATTTAGATTGTTGTATCTTTGATTATATGTTCTGAATATTCCAGCAATGTCTTTACTTTTATCCTTTTGTGGCATGCAACTACCATTGTTGCTTCTACTTCCCTTGTAAGTTTGGGTACTACTTGTCCTATTAAATTTTTTAATTTGCTCTATATGTCATTCTTCATTTATAGATTTCAATACTGATCTTCTATATATTTCTCTATCTCCAAAAGTGTTACAGTCTACAGGATAAATCATATCATTATTTGAATCCGATATGGGAATAACATCAGAAGTATCCTCATTGAAGAGAATCTTGTTAAATCTTTCTTCTTTTCTCTTCTTATCACTTTCTTACTTTAGTGTCCTTTAATAAGTCTCCAATTTGAGCAGAAATTACCGATAGACACGATTTACACTTAGTTACATTACTATATCTATCAGTAAGGTGTTGTTTTAACCTTGTTATTCCTTTATTCTTCATTTACTTGTCACAATACTTGCATTGTGTTTTTTGTCTATCGTTATTAATAGGATATCCATGCAATCAACTAGGATTTTCTGATTTAACTGTCCTAACATCACTATGACTTTCATTATTTTCAAATCCTGAGGAATTTGACATTATGAAGGTTGAAAATGAACTAACATTGTCATTAATTTAATGAAATAATGTATTCAATTTTTTTTTGATTTTCTACATGTTTTAGTGGTTTTTACAATCGTTTCCATTTTTTTTTTCAATTTTTCTTACTTTTTTAATTAATTATGAAATATTCTAATTTTTTTAGAAAACATAAAGAATTACTAATTTATATAATTATATATCTAGTTATTAACATCAAGATTTAAAATAACAAAAGATATAACATTACAAAAGAACTTTGATAAAATATCAAGTTATTATTGATTTTATAAAATTGAAATAAAAAAAAGAAATAACATACAGAAGATTTAAAAGTTATTACTGATTTTATAAAATCGAATTAAAAATTATTTTTTAAACTTGAGATGTAACTATTGAAAAATTACAAGAGAAAATTTAAAATAACAAACACAACTCTATATATAATCACATGAGTTATAACTTATAAAATAACAAATAAAATTTACACATGAATTAGTAATAACATAACATAACATTTTTATAACAACATAACTTAATAATATAACATAATATAAGCTAATAGTTACATATAATAACATGAATTATATAATAACTTAATAACTCATAACTATTTTAAGACTTAAGAGGCTGGGGAACCTATGGTTGGAGACCCACGCGTTGACGAAGTAGGAACCTAGGGAGAAAGGATTGACGATCGCTTGTTGGCGGAGTAGGGGCTGCAGATCGATGGGTCAGCGCCTCGACGGAGTAGGAGAAGGGGTTGGAGAAGGTGGGTCGCAGAGTAGAGGCTGGAGTCCTGAAGATCGACAAGTTGGCGCCTTGACAGAGTAGGAGAAAGGACTGGAGACTGCGGACCGGCGGAGCAGAGGTCGGAGAAGAGGACAATGGGTCAGTGGAGTAATGTGGCAACAAGGAAGGATTGACGGCAAGGGCGGATGCTAGAACTTCAATGGGCTGACACAAGTTGGAGGAGGGGAGAAGGTGCGTACGAAGTTGGAACTTCAGTTATTGATTTTAAAGGCCGAGCAAGAGGTGAAGCAGATCACGGGTGTCGGGGTGGAGTAGATCACAGGTGCTGTGGCTGGAGTAGAAGTCAGAGGATCACGTGTGTCGTCCTTGTCGACTTGTGGGGAAGGCATGTCGTCCGTGTTGGAGTGATTACGTGTAGAAAACACTTGATATCCATTGACACCCATTGACACTACGATACACGTCGACATTCCCACGGAAATTAGGTACGTCGCGACATACCTAAGCATATCGTTTTCTTGGTTCCGTCTTTCGATACGTGTCGGCGATATTTCGTCGACACGCACTAACATTTGTTACTATGCCTGGGAGATAACTTATCCAGTCTAGAAGAGAGATCCTGAATAAAGACATTACATCCAAAATCTCAACGAGTCAAAAGTAGAAGTTCCGCATCAAGTTGAAGACGTCAAAGAGAGACTTCATCTCCTAAAGGTGTAAAGGACATCTTGTTTATCAGATCGTAAGCAGTGAGGACAATATCAGACCATAAGTATTTTAGAATATGCATATGTAACATAATGATGCACGTAACATCTAATATATGTTTGTGTTTTCGTTCAGTAACATCATTTTGTTGAAATGTGTGTAGACAAATAGTTTGATGTATAATACCTAAAGAGACATAATAAGATTGAACACTAGATTGTACAAACTTAAGGACATTGTCTGTGTATAAACATTTTAAAGTAACAGTAAATTGATTTTTTATTTCTATAATAAAAGTTTTGAGTATATTAATAACATGACTATGATATTTAAGTAAGTAAATCTAAGACGTACGTGAAAAATCATCAATAAAAATAATGAAATAACGATAAATAGATATAGATATGACTTTAACAGGTCCTTAGATGTCATAATGGATTAATTCAAACAAATGTTGACTCGATGCAAGACGTAGACGTCTAAAGGTAGTATGATGGTGTTTATTTAATTGACATGACTCATAATTAAAAGTAGACATTGAAAACTTAGGTAAGACTTACTGTAATTTCCTGTGAGATGGATGACTTGTTTGTAGTGCTACATAATGGAATGCTCATAGGTGGACGTCATAGATGTTAATCCTCATGGTATATCATCACTGACTTGTAGGTATACATTATTTCCTCATTCACGGTCCAAATCAATCTTCCTTTCTGTTTGTAAATATTGAAAAATGTAGTGGAATGAGAAAAAAAGTCACATAATAAAATAATTATTTTGTAATGACACTAATAGAAAAGAGATTAACAAGAAAATCAAGTATATATAGGATTTTTCTAATTGGAGTTAGAAAAGAGGTTTGCACAACTCCTCCACTAACATGACAGGAACGGCCATCAACTATCAGAAAGTTGGGATAAATGTGGAAAAAGGTTTTCTATATCTGACGTATGAGAGGAGGCATTTGAGTCAATGATCCAGAAGTTATCTTTAGTTAAGAGTGTACTAATATATGAGGAAGTAGCATGAGATGTAGAAATAGCATGGGATGTGGTGGCTGTGAAGTTCATGACTTGTAGTTGTAAAAATCGCTCAAAATTAATTTGAGAAATGGCGACAGTCTATTCGTCGTTGGTGGAAGTGATGGGTGGAGTCTCTGTGGTGACATTTGTCGTTGGGGGTTGACCAATCTTATTCCAATATCTGTCTACTTTATGTTCCATTTGTCCATAATGTATGCAACGAGAATGTCTTTCGCTGTCTATGTGCCTTTGACCTCCCCCTTGGGAGCTACGATGCCTTCGATCACGTGTAGCTGCTATTGTTGACTGACCTACGATTGGAGCAAGTGTGTCTGTAGAGATACGTAGAACTCAGGCAAAGGTAATCTGTAGATCAGGAATACTGTCGGCGTGCAAGATCTGTCCTTGGATCTGGGAGTTGAGATTCGTATTCGGACTAACCGAGTAGATTGCGACGATGAGTTCTTTGTGATACTATTTCATTTGGATGACATTAGGGGTCAAAGGCTGATAGACCTTGAGTTCATTGAGCAACACACGAAGAAGTGTAAAGTGTTCTTGAATCGAACGATCGCCTTGACGTAAGGTGAACCATTGTTCATATACTTTGAAGACTCTCGATATGTTCTTCACGTGAGCATATGTAAGGCACAATGTATCCTAAATCTTCTTTACTAGGCGTAGCATCATAACACTCCATGCAACTGAGGGCTTTATATTGTTGACCAACCATGATATGATAATTGCATCGTCAGCAAAGCAATCATCATTTGTTGTAGCATTGCTGTAGGGAGAGGGTTTTGTATGGTGCTTTAACTTGCAATGGATTACGATGAAAGTTTCAAAACTTTATGTTTAGAGGAGGTAATTCTTGTCATTAAGCTTTTCAAAGGTCCTAATAAGATTTTTCACTGATTCCTAGGTAACTATGAGGAGAACATGAAGAAAATTGGATCTGATCACCAACAGGGGCAATTAAATTGCTACACTTGTATGTGTGGACATGATGAGTCTATAGGATCAGAGATGTATGATATTGTGGCAGTCTAGTTCATGAATTTGAACAACGATGTGACGACCAACATCATTGTTCAGACATAGAGGAGGAGAAAATGAGGCTCAGAGAAATTGTCGGCGACGAAGGAGGCCTCTGGAGGTGGTGGCGATGAAGGAGGGCTCTGCAGGGGCTGTTGGTGGTGGAAGAGGCCTTTGAAGAGGCTGATGGTGGCTTGGGAGGTTCCTGCAGGGGCTATCGACAACAACAAGGAGCCCTTAGGGGGTTGTCGGTGGTGGATCTATGCCTTGGAGGGGTCGATGGCTCCAAAGGAGGCCCTTAGAGGGGCAGATGGCACTGGAGGAGAGCCTTGAAGGGATTGACAAAACCAGAGGAGGCCCTTATAGGGGTTGACGACACTAGAGGAGAGCTTTGGACGGGTTGATGGTGCGGTAGGAGGCCCCAGTAGGGGTTGACGACGACAGAAAGGGTTGGTGGTGTTGTTGGTGGATAGGGTTGAGGGTGGAGTTAGGTTGTGTCTTAAAGTTCTGACACCATGTGGAAAACAAGATGAAAGAAGCTTGTATTTGCTAAGGAGCATGTGAGTACATATAAGAAGAGTTATCAGATTTCTCGACTAAATGGATGTTTAATAATCCGTCTAACCAATAAACTCCTACCACTTGACATATAAATATATAACTCCAACAAGTATTTATCCAGATAGGAACATATATCTACCCAAAACAAGCAAAGTTGTTTGGTCAAACCAAGATATATGAATTATATAAGAAAAGGTCTTTTATTCCAACAAAAGTAGACTGTGAAACTGTATCAATGGACATGCTCCTTTCTCCTCCTATTCTACTGGTCCTCTCACTAACATTTGTATTTGATTCAACAACACCAACTACGTGCTTTGAAGGTCTCGATTTAAGCCTTTCTCAGAGCCTACCATTTGTTTCTTTCCATTAAGGGCAAAGAATAGTGCCCTCCTCTTACCTTATTTCTGTTTGACACCAATGATGTTGCTTCGACATTGAATCTTGCTTGTGATTGTTGGATGCTTCATGATCAACTTCCTCTTGATTGGATTTCAAGGACTTCGTTGTGCCTCAACTCATCGGTGCCAACACCGTGCATGCATCATGGTAGACACTCGGATGTCATTAGATTCACTACTCAACAAAGTCAGGCTTACACCATGCTACTTTGTGCTATTTCAACTGAAAAAGGCCTTTCTTTTATGGTGTAATACTTGAATCTCGTGAAGATCATCATTGACAGCCTTATTGTGATAGATCGACCAATTTAAAATGATGCTATCACATCTCATCTTTTTTTCGATCTTAGCTAGAGTACAGGATTCCACACTGCTGTCCAATGCCATTGATGTCACCCACACTGTGGGTTCCATACATAGTTCTTCAAAGTTCGAACTTACCTAGAGGCTGCAGTTTTTCTTGATAACACCATTTTTTTTTATTGTCATTGTCACCTTTACCATGGCTCATGTTGCAATACGACCAACACCATGGGGATTGAATCGCCTTAGCTGTGCCTTTGATTACCTCCAAACAACACAAACCATTCAACCTATCAACTTTGTGGTGATGTTGCTTCAGCCTATCAACCTCGCCATCCTGTGAGAGTCATTGCTTTATTGGGCTTATTATTAGGTGTTCAATTTTCATGGATTTGCAACTATTAAATGTTCTCTTGCTACAATTGTTCCGTTCATGTACCAACTGACGTGGCAATATCAGGCTTCTTCCCTACGCTATCATGGAATTATCAGTCTCCAATCTAACTACATGAATCCTGTTCAAACACACATTGGTGGACGTCCAGATGGTTCACATTTAATGCTCTCCCACATGGGCAGTTCTGTTTTCACCTTGGATAATCACACCATTTATCTGAATTACATCCTTCGTGTTACCTGTGTCTCTACAAATCTCCTGTCAGCTGCTACTTGTACCTATGATAATGATTGTATTAAAATTTAAATAACAAACGGGAGAAAAAAGAAGAAGAGAGAGAACATGGGTGGAAATGGAATGGGCTGGTTATTAGGCAACTTTTCTTGGATGTATGAATGGATTGGTAAAAAACCATAATATCCTTTCTTTTTATCTTTAACAAAACATATATGAGAAAATGTACACGGATAAATATGAGATTTATGGAACAAATGTTGATTCAGTTGGTTGGCTGTCCTTTTTAATTAATAGAATAGATTCAAGGTAAACACATATTGCTAGTCGAGTTACACCAAAACATTGACCTCTTTCACAAATGGCCTACAACCTATACCAAAAAAAATGACCACTTATTGGTCTCTGTTTAATTCAGTTAATCTTTCACACAAATCATTTGGTACTGAGTGCATTGATCAGATTGATTATTTACAGATCATTCAGGTGCAATGGCTCACACTTTTTTTTGCTTCTGTTCTTCAACTCAAGGATTTCCCTCCCTTGTCAATGCAGAAATTTGTTGCCAACAATGTGGCATTCTTTAAGCCCCCAAAACGAGTCATGCCCTGGCAAGGTATATTTCTCCTGCGAGCATGATTAAGGAAGCCATGATTGTTCATCTTATATCGTTATTGTTCTTGTCAGTGACAATCCTCCAGAAGCCCCAGTTGTTGACATAACCAGTTCTCTAATATTCCAGTTATGGTTGTGCCAGTTAGTGGTATTTCCTTCTAAATTTCTTCCAAGACAAAATTTTCTTATTCTTCTAAAACCCCCTGCTCTTCATCCAGTGACTCTTTGGATATTTTTTGCCTTGAGTAATCATGTTAAGAATGGAAAGGTCTTCAGTTTCCTGTTGTCTGTTGGTAATTGCTTTGCCATTGACAACAAAGAAAGTAGTTGGAAAGAAACGTGTCTGACACAAAAAGTAACTATTTTCCCTTGTCCGAGCTAGAATTTGCATCAATGTTGAGCTGTCTAGGTGCTATGAATGAAGATGTGTATTGTCTGATGCGAATTTTGCATATTAAATCAGGACTATCCAATTATTGAATGTAATACTTTGCAACTTAAATCTTTAGTTAAGTATGCTACATGAGTCGGTTATTATGATGGTTTTCATTATTCAGGATCACAAATGCCATGCCTGACTGTTTGTTTTGTTTGTTCTGCAACTTTATTTTTTTGTGCAGATAACTGCCTCGGTGTCACAATCTGTGCAATCATTTATTTCTGAAGGACACCGGTGTTTTATCACATCCAGCAGGTCTTTTTCCCTCTGAAACCTTGTCATAGCAAACATTAAGTTCTTTATGAAGAAAGCTTTCCTGGTCTAATTTTTTCCCTTGGATTAAGTAGGGTGGATGATGTATTTCCTCTTGTTACATTAATTTTTGAGGGAGGTGCATCCATGATTTTAAAGCCTCAAGATTATCTTGTGCAGCAGGTTTCAGTTGTAAGTTATGGCATGACTGTTCAGATATTAATGCTTCTGCATCAATTACAATGCATTAAGTTCCTAGGCAGTTTCATCCACATCTGTTGTTGAAAAGCTGCTCAGATGTATGCCATCTTATTACAGGGTAACACCATAATCTGGTGTTTGGGTTGGCAAAAGAATCAGGATCAAGAAAAAACAATTTTAGGAGGTCTGTGCACTCAACATTTTCCATGTCTCATTTTCAGATTATATTGTCTAGTTTTGTATCTCAACATCTCATGCATGTCAAAACATTTTGCATTCCTTTGGAACATTGTAGAGATTTTTATAGTGCTGTTTTTTGCTGTCGATTGGTTTGTGACAGTTTGTTATTTTTATGCAGACCTTGTCCTGAAAGATAAGATCTTTGTCTATGATCTTGCTCATCAACGCGTTGGCTGGGCTAACTATGATTGTAAGTACTATAATTGTAATTTAGTTCTTGTTTTCTTACAACCTAGAACGTTGACATCTAACTACCTGAACAAACATCCAGGTTCTCAGTCTGTCAACGTTACTGTATCCGGTAAGAATGAATTTATCAATGATGGACAGCTTAGTGTAGGTTGCTTTTCACAGATTGGACTTTGGCAGTACCTTTCTTTCTTGGTCGAATTTATCCTATATGCCTAACTTTATTTTTGCCCTTGCATTTGTGACATTTCATTCATTGGTAATACGTGCCCACAATGGTGTATTAAGTTATTTCGTATGCTGATGGTACTATGTGAGGTTCTATACTACAATATTGAGAAAATTGTAGGATCCAAAGCACTCAGACTAGAAGGTAAATAGAGTGTGCGCAAGTAAAGATCAATTTTAACAAATTAAAATAATAAACAGAAGATACAATGAAATAAGCAAGAATAGAACACTTTCAGCATAAGATATATCGTGATTCGGTCTGCTCATACCTTGTTATTGGCTAGGTCATTTCTTCACTGACAATCTGACATGATTTGCGACAAGCATATGGTTTCTTCACCGTGACATGATTTATCACAAGCATATAGTTTAGATCTTGATCTAGTCTAAAATACATTTTTCAGCAGTCCATTAACGTCCAGTCTAGGGTATGGTAAAAAGGAGCGGTTAAGTCTTTCTCATACGTAACGGGATTGTCAATGGTTATTTCAATAATCTTTTAGACATGTCTTGTTATCTTAAGACACAAGTTGAAATTTTAGAGTCATTGATCCGTAACTCGTTAATCTCAATTATTAAGGGGTTGGGTCATAGATTGATCATATCATTCGGTTGAGCATTTAGGTTAGGGGTTTTTCTGTAATTTTACAAAAAAGATAGAAACCCCAAAACCAAACTCACTACAACAGCCTGCAGCCTCTCTTCCAGTCTCTCTCGTCCGTGGTGCGTCTTTCTGTCTTTTCTGTGCCTCCACCACCAAGCAATTGCCCACGAATCTCTCCCAGATAAATGCAGCCCTCCTCTAATCGCACACCCACCACAAGATGATGACCTCATTAGCAAAATAGTGTTCTTTTTCTTGAGCTTCTCAAAAGTTCTTTTGACAGCGTTGTCATCATCAACTTTTTCTTGAGCATCTCCAAAGTTCTCTTAAAGTCATTATCATCATCATCAACTTTTTCTTGAGCATCTTCAAAGTTCTCGAGTGTACTCAACTTCGACATCATCCCCATCGTTCTGTTAGGCATCCCAATCTCGACATCATCGTTTGTGACTTTACTACTGTACAATACATTTGACATCGCGTGACATGTTACCAAAGTAAGGATGCATGCAACTACAAATATCTACTATGTAATGAGATATCATGGTCTGGTAAAAACATGCATTACCATGCTTTTGGACCAAATTAAGGATGTACGCAACGAGATAAAAACCAATACGCAACGAGATATCATGATCTGGTAAACAATCCATTGGGAACATGAATCTTACCATGAATTGCTATAGAACTGTAATTACATGCCACGAGTTAAAATCATTAAGCAAAGAGATGCCATGGTCTAGTTAACTAATATGCTGACGCTCTATGCAACAAAAACTTTACTGAGGTCTTAAAGATCATCAACCTTGCATTGATTTAGAGGAGGAAAAGAGGAAATAAAATAAGCACAAAAGGGGAATTTATTAAGCTTCTTAAAGACCACCGATCTCGGGCTCAGCTTATTGCGCCTTACAACATCAATCTCGTGCCAAATTGAATGCCACTTGTAACTACTCTTGCAGCGTTTTACAGGAGGAGAGAAGTTTCTTGAGGTTCTTAAAGACCAAACCTATTGCTGTAGCATTGGTTGGGTCTGCTGTCAAACTTTTCTGCTCTCAATGCACTGGTCAATTGTCATCCGATTCTTGTACCTTTCGGGCAGATTCTATTCCTCTGATACGTCTCGTTCAGAAAACGGATGACGTGATAAAGGTTGCGAGCAAATTCAATGTTGGACTCCTAAGACAGGTACTTGTATTGATGGACTCAAAAAGATGCTTATCTCAACAGAGAGATGTAGTGCTTGGGCGTGGTGGCTGACGTCCTTGTGGACTCAAAACCAATCAATTCGGCCGGATCAATTCTGTGTTCTTCGCATCTGCATCTTTTTGGATCATGAAGGTCTTGTTCCATTCACTATTTAGACGGCATTACGCCTTATGGGTTGATGGCACACTCAATAAAATAATTGAAGAAAACATCAAGCGTAGCTAGTTTTTTTTTTTTTTTTTTACGAGGTTAAGTGCGAGGACAACTTCAAATATCTCGGACTTCGGTATTAGGGTTTTTCGACCAAATAGCCTGACAATGCTCTAGATGTCCCCCTTTATTCTCATATTTCCTCTAATATCCCTCAAGACTCTGACAATTGCCCTACCTACCCCTGAGTTAACCTTGTACCTGACAGAATGAGTCATTGTTAGTTTGAGATGTCAGTGGCCATTGAATATTCCATTTTAGCCCTCGTAAAATTGAAACCCCTTAAAATGGAATCAGACACCGCGACCCTCTTTCTTCCCAATTCACTTCACTATGAGCTCCAATAGCCATGGAAGCTCCAAATGCTCGTCCATTCCATTTTGCTTGTAATGACTTCAGTCACTATAACCAAAAATATTAGCCTAAACAAATTTTAATTATAAAATAATTCTCATTTAATATAAAACATAAGCTACAAAATTGAACAATCTACTTAGGAATCTATGGTGTATGACTATGTGATTTCAACTATATGCACTAGGAAGAAAGGCTACTCGTATGGTCCATGCATTTGTGGCTTGATAGTGAATCTGGTTTGTTTTTTAGAGAATTATGTTTTGATTGTAGTGTTTGGCATTAAGTTTAAAATATTTTCAAAATGATATGAGAAAAATGATGAGAAAGTTTTGAAAAGAGTTTTTCCACTGTTTTGTTTTGGTGTACCAAGAAACTGAAGGGTTGTGCTGTTGGGACTAAGGAATACGATGATATTTTTGAGTGATAAAATACGAAGCCTAGGTTGAGGTTCTAAGATCAAGAGTGTAGGTAAGTGTCATTGGATCTTGGAAGTATAATACTCCTGAATTGGCATTCACAAGACTGAGGTTGAGGTCTGCAGGTTGAGATACTGATTGTACCCGGAGGTATGATACTCTGATTGCTCTAGCCATTGAGACTTAAGGTGTTGGCTAGATGTGGAGGTTAGAGACTTTGGTTGCTCTGGGTGCTGAGATTAGGACATCGAGAGAGTGAACTTTGCGTAGTTTGGTCCAGTATAGGTAGACTCCTGTAGCTTGTTTCTAGAGACATCTCAAGAGAGGACATCTTTTTCAAAGAGGGTTAGCATTGTTCATCATTTTAGAGGCAGCGTAAGTGGGTGGAATATTTGAAGGATTGTGACTTTAGCTTGTCCTATCACCTAGGAAAGGCTAACATGCTCATCGATGCTCTAAGTCAGCGTACCTATGAGATGGCAAGCTTGATGGTCAAAGAGTGGACCATGCTTGAGGATCTAGTGGAGTGCAGACCGAGAAGACAAACTTGAGAGACGGTTGGTGCTTGGGTGGTCAATCTGTCTGTTCACCCAAGATTGGTCGAGATTATTGTGGCTTGTCCGTAGTTGGATCCTTTTGTTCAAGCAACCCTTGATAAGTTGGAGACTGAGGAAGGGTCTCAATTTTTTGTTGATACATATGGAGAGTTGAGGTATGATTTACACCTGTATGTACCCTAAGAATATATCAAAATGAAGATCTCAGGATACTCTATCATTTGGAAATAAAAACCTACGAATCGGCTGTGTAAAACTTAAGATATAATAGATCAAAGTCAACATATACATATATTATGAATAGTGAAATTGAGCATGAATAGTGAATAGTCAACATATACATAAAAATCTCGTACAATCTTATAAAAATATAACAAATCTTCCACACAACGAGATCAACACATGTAACATCATTATACAAGATTTTATGCATAATAGAGGAAATCAATGGGACATGTACCTTGGAATGAAGCACACAACCACACACAGGAGACCCACCCAAGCCGTTGGCAACTTCCATCGTTGGATCTCGCCAAAAAGTAGCTTCCTCTTCTCTATGAGCATGCACGAGCGATCCATGAGCCACCCAACAAGCATGGATCAACACAAACTTGACATGCAAGGGAGGAAAAACAAGAACCCAACAATTAAGTACCCAAAACTCACCTTCCCAGCTCACACACATGCACGTATGGCGACTAGAGCTCACCTCCCACTCCATGAGCTCATCGTAACCATCCATGTAGCGACCAACAACAAGAAAACAACACAAATCAGACATACACGCCAAGATCCATAGCCAAAACCAACATGCATGAAGGAGGAGGTCAAATTGACCACTATGGAGCCATTACTTACCTCCATAAGAGTTCGAAACAAATGAGAGGAGATCGTCGGTGATGAGCGTTCCTTGGACGATGATGAGGATTCATGGCCAAAGGCTTTCCACCCTTCACTCACACTTATAGAAAGAAGAAGCTCAGACTCTTCTCAACTCTTTCTCTCATTTGGGGAACGGGAAATGAGAAGAGATAAGAAGAATGGAGAGAAACAGACTGGTTTCACTCCTTATATATAGCCATGAAACGGAAGAAACATCCACGCCAACACCAGGACAAGGATGCATGCACGCCAGTAGGAAACACTCCCTCCAAGCCACTTGCTTAACCACGAAGTGCACTTGGCAAACCCACTCCAACACTTGTACAAAACACTCCTCAAGCAAGCCACATGTAGGAGTGCTCTTGCGCACCAAAAATCCAATTCCACATAATCACTTATCATTAAATCAATGGCATATGCAAGTGGAAACCAATAATCTAGTGCACACCCAAATTCCACATTAATCTCCAATAATAATCCAAAATTATTCATCATAAATCTCCACACTCTATACTTTAACTTGTCCTTAAAACATCAAGATAACATCATCCAAACCAAATTACAACACCTAATTCAACAACAAACTACTGAATTACTGAAAAATATCATAGGACATCGTGCTAGTACTATGTGCTAGGAGTATGTGTCATTAGTCTGCACCAGAAACACGCATTGAGAACACGCGTCACTCATATGTGCCTTCAGTTAATTCAGTAAACCATGCAACTAAGGAGGCAAATAAAGTACATGCATTATCCACGTACAATTGCATAATCTTAGGACCAAGGAGCTGTCTTTCACCCACTTCGCTCCAGTAAATTGGTAATCTACAACTGCTATACAAGGCTTCGTTTGGGGCCAATTCGATATTGGAGTGGTAGCTGTTATTGTAGGCAAACTTGATCAAAGAAAGATAGTCCTCCTACCTCCCCTTCAGGTCCAAGGCACAAGTTTTAAGCATATCATTTAGCGTTTAAATAGTTCTCTCAGTTTTTCCATCCAATTGTGGATGGAACGTTATGTTGAAATTAAGGATCATGCCAAAAGCCTCCTATAAGGTCTTCCACAACCTTGAAGAAAATCTAGCATCTCTGTCTGACACAACGGACATGGGAATACCATGCAATTAGATAATCTATGATACATATAGATCGGCCAACTGATGCATAGGGAGATTCACCTGAATTGCTAGAAAATAAGCAGACTTCATAAATCGATCCATGATCACCCACATAGTATCGTTCTTCCTCCTTATTTTTTGGCAAACTAGTCACGAATTCCATTGACACATGCTCCCATTTCCATATAGGAATGTCCACTAGGCTTTTGATGCTCTATCTTAATTAGCTGACAAGTCATACACTTAGCTACATGATTTGCCACATCCCTCTTCATTCCAGGCCACCAGAAATTCATTTTCAAGTCCTAGTACATCTTGATGCTCCTCGGATGAATAGTATACTTAGATTGATGACAAGTCATACACTTGGCTACATGATCTACCGCATTCCTCTTCATTCCAGGTCACCAAAAATTCTTTTTCAAGTCCTAATACATCTTGATGCTTCTCGGATGCATGGTATACTTGAACCGATAAGCTTCATCCAATAGCTTCTGTCTAACCTCGTTATCCTCGGGGACATACAAGCGTAGATCATACCTTAGCTCACCATAAGCACTAATAAAAAAATTGAGACTCTTCACTAGCCTCTAACTTATCAAGAGCATCTAAACAAAAGGATCTAACTGTTGACAAATGACAATAAACTTGACCAGTCTAGGTAAAATAGACAGATTGACTAGTCAGGCACCAACCATCTCTCGAGACTATCTTCTGGGTCTGCAATCCATTAGATCATCAAGCATGGTCCACACCTTGACCATCAGGCTCGTCATCACATGAGTACATTGACTCAAAGTATCAGCAACCACATTGGCCTTCCCTAGGTGATAGGACGAGCTGAAGTCATAGTGCTTCAAATATTCTAGCTACCTATGTTACCTCAGATTGAGGTCCTTTAGAGTTAAAAAATAATTTAAACTTTAATGATCAGTGAAGACCTCGAAATGCTCCCTATAGAAATAGTGTCGCTAGAGCTTTAGTGCAAATACCATGGGAACCATCTCAAGATCATGTGTTGAGTAGTTCCTTTCATGATCCTTTAGCTGGTGAGAAGCATAAGCTACAACACTGCCATGTTGCATAAAGACACAACCCAAATCAGATCCACTAGCATCACCGTACACAATGAATCCACCATTTCTAGAAGGTAGGGTCAACACAGGAGCTGAAATCAAATGAGTCTTCAACTCAAGATGCTGTCTTCATAGTCCTCGTCCCAAACAAACTAGACTCCCTTCCTGGTCAACATTGTCAATGGCACTGCTATTGAGGAGAAATCTTTGATAAATCTCCTATAATTGCCTATTAAACCTAAGAAACTCTTGATCTCAAATACTGTCTTGGGTCTCTTTCAACAGCTCATTGCTTCTACCTTGGCAAGATCCATCTTGATGCTTTCTCTAGGAATAATGTGGTTAAGGAACATGACTTCACTCAGTTGGAATTCACACTTAGAGAATTTGACATACAGGTGATGCTACCTCAAAGTTTCCAGCACTACTTGAAAGTGTAAGGCATGAGTTTCCATATCTGGAGAGTAGATTAGCACATCATCAACAAAGACTGCCACACAGTGGTCTAAGAACGTTCTGAACACCCTATTCATCAAGTCCATAAATGCAGCAGGTGCATTGGTCAAGTTAAAAGGCATAACAGTGAACTCATAGTGTCGGTACCACATTTTGAAAGTAGTCTTCTAAATATCCTAGTCTTGAATCCTCAACTGGTGGTATCTTGATTTCAGATCAATCTTTGAGAAGATTGAAGTAGACTGTGACTTAATATCATAAATTTTTAATCAACCCAAAACGAGATATGATATTAATTATCACTTTTTGAATGCTAGAATGGCATATAATTTAAAAAGATAATTTCAACATGTGCTAAAATTCTAAAAATTTAATTAATTACGAATGTGGAATGAGTTATAGATATATTTAACACGATTCTCGTAATTATAGGGGATGTTATCTTTGAAATAGATATTTGATTTTGATTTGGATTTAAAATTTGATTTTCTTGAATCAAATATTTTCTAGAATATTCTAGCAGCTGTAAGAGAATTTGAAATCAGTAGGACGAGTTGCATATTGTTACTAGATATTTGTTTGATTAGTTTTGGATTTTAATTTTAATATTGTGATATTTTTGTCCCAACGCCACCATGAGCGGTGATTAGCCCCAAAGATATATTTTTGTCTATTTTTCTACATCGGAAATTAGAATCTTCTGGGTTGTTGCCGATCATTGTGGTGACATATCTGGATATATCATCGATGCTATAGGCGAAGAGGCTAAAATAACCAATTTTCGAATTTAAAAATCTGGTTGAATATCTAGAAGCTTCCTTGACTCGTTTTTCAACGAGATTTGTTGTCCTGGTGCCTATAAAATAGACCCCTAGACCTTGAGGTTTGAGGAGGCTGGAGAGATTTCATGGGGAGTTTGTTCAAAGATTGAAACCTAGGCGAAGCTCTGCCGAAATCTCTATAGAAAACCCACATTTTTCAACCGCATTCCTTTTGTTCTGAAACGATGCCCGTGCCTCCACTTCTTCCACTCCACGTCAATCGCACAAGGGTGAAAGGAGTGTCTTCTAATTCTCTTTTTATTTTCATTTATTGCATTTAGATAACCCATTGCATATGCATGCGAGGACAACTCTTGGTTAGTATTAGTTGCATCTATTCATGTTATTTAATATTTTTATGACTTTAGTTACTACACCTAGGTCTAATCCGAATTCATTTGTTTTGAAGGGAAAGATATCACGTTGCATAAGAAAGGCTGGACGACATCTTGTAGTCGATCTAGTGAGCGAGAGAATTCATGACCATAACTCTCAACAACATCTTTGAATTCCACCTCGAATAAGAGCAATCCTGAGTAAATAGCAAACAACAACAAATTGGCGATCATGGTGGGACCTAATTTTGAGCCAACCCACGTGCTATGTGTGCATCCTTTTCCTTCTACTTTCATTTAATTTTGTAGATCTAGGTGTTGTTTTAGGTCCAAGGAGTCACACGCATAGGGTTTCGCGACACTCCAAACCTTTTGATTGGGTTTTTCTAAACGAATAGGTTTGGCTCCTGTCGATGACGCACAGTGACGGCTCCTAGAGCGGCGATGGGTTCAAACTTAGGTTTTTCACTATAGATCTCTGTATTTTTGGTAGCTTGTGTTATTTTTTTCTTGATCTATTGTAGTAAAAAAAAAAAAAATTCCTGTCCACCTGTCTCTTTTGGGGTTTTAACGATTTTTAGGTCTGTTTTTGTCAACTAATTGCATTACAGTAAAGTTAAAGTTCCTTAAGAATCCTCCTCTAGTTTGAGCAATCGAGCCGAGTGAACGGGGCTAGTGCCAGTCGCTCACCCATGCTCCGTGTTTGGTTGTGATTACTAGACCTGGAAACTTAAGGTGTCCTAGGGGCATATTTCAAGCTCCATTTCTCTCCTTGAGTCTGTAATAAACCCTAGTAGATACTTGATACTTTTCTGTTTCATGTTTAATTATCGCTTTGTGGTTTGCAAGGATCGACCCTAAGGACAGAATCTTAGGTTGTAGGCCCCTCTTTAGAGAGACAAACTTATAGTCTAAGCCCTCTTGGTAGACCCTAATGAAGGTCAAAGAGCGGTACTGACGAGGCCTAATCCCCATTGAGTGACCCCTAGAGTCCTTGAAGTTAGCCTCACCCTTGCCATAGGAACCTAACAGGTTGAAAGAATGCAGGTTAATCAAGTCATTAATTAACTATCCAAACCAATTAAAATCCACATTTTCTCTGAAACTTGACTGCTTAATTAGGTTTGCTTGGCGTCTGATTTGTCTAGGGTAGATCTCAGTTGTTGGACCAGCCAAGGGCATGTGCTGCTGGACTAACGGGTGACTTCTGTTGTCACCCACTGATTGGCGACGAGCTCTGACGCTGCACTTATAGGCGACGTCGGACAGATACACTTTGATTGACTTGTTTGCAGGGTGGTTTGGTCTGTGCATGCAATAAAAAGTTACAGGGTTACTGATACAGTCCTGAGTCTCTAGTTTCTTTGTTAAACAGAGTTGTAAACATCTTCTTTGTGTGACCATGCCGGTGGAACCCTACACGGCTTTCCTTACGGTGCGTGGAAGCACACGAAGAATCCCGATACGATCACGGAGAAGAAGACTAGACTCGGAAACACCAAGGAAAGATAAGGAAAGGAGTCGCCACCTAGTCTTTTAATAGAAGGACGAGGAAAACCAATCGTAAAGGGAAAAATCTAAAAGAAACTAAGGCGAAGAAAACATATGCATGCTCCGTGCCTAATGGATGAAATGCACAAATCAATGTAGGCCAGAGAAAGGGTAAGGATTCTTGTTACGCATGGGGAAGGGATTAGGCACCCCCATATGCCCGAAGAACTCAATTTTTCTAGGTTTCCTACTTGCTAAATGGTCTACTGGGTGTGGGCTTGTCGATTCTGAATGCATATGCTAAAGATGACTGGAAAACATGCCAAATCAAAGAGAAGAAAAGAATAAAAGGAAAAAAGATGATCCGAGGGACAAATGTAGGCATTGAAAATGCCGTTTTACTGTACGCCCGTAGGCGATGAGGAAAATCGTGAAAATTGAGAATACTCGGAAAGTGTCACGTAAATCAGCGTAAACTTGAAGAAATTCAATAAAATCAAATTGGGAAAAATAATCCTCATTCAGGACAATGTCGGCGTTGTAAGCCTGTTAATGTACACCCTTGGGCGATGGAAAGCCATATCAAATCAAAAAACGTGAAAATCAAAAGAAATCCAGGAAACGATGGGAAAACCAAGCTTGAGATGAGTTATAAATGTGTGCACAATGTAAGGAAGAAAATACGAGAAAATATGCATGAAAAAGTGCAACAAAATGTACAAAATGCATGTGTGAGTGTAAAAATGTAAATTCTAGGGGCATTTGTGCAAAAATCCCAAATTCTTAATGAAAACTGAAATTCTGAAGCTAAATCATCAAAAATACATAGAAAAACACATTTTATGTAATTTTGAAGAAATCTGGGGTCAAATGTGCAAATCTGTGCATTTTTGGCCAAATTCAAGATTCCTAGGGTTCAAAATGCAATTTTGCCATCAAAACATGTATTTAATACAATTTTGCAGAAATTTAGGGTTAAAATATGCGAGAAAAAGGGTCCATATTCATATTTGAAAATAGAAAGTTTCAGGGGCTGACATGCAAATTTACATTAGAAAACATGCATTTAGTGTGAAATCAGTAAAATTTAGGGGTTAAAATGCAATTCAGGTCACAATTGAGAAAATATTTAAATTCACAGGGTTTATTTTGCAATTTTGATAGGGAAACATGCATTCCAAACAATTTTAACAATGCTAAGGGTTTTTTTTGCAAAATGCTAGGTTTAAAATGTATGAAAAGTAAATCAGGAGGTTTTTGTCTAACTTTTAAGTTTGAAAAACATTTTTAAAAACTTACAGGGTTTCTTATGCAATATGTCAAGACAAACAATATTTAAATGATTTGAAAATATATGCAGGGACCTAACTGTAAGAAAAATGACCTATTTGTAAGAAAATAAGGACCTCAATGTAAAGAAAAGAAAAGAGTAGAAGTTTATTCAAAGAAAACTTATTTTTTTAATTTTTTTTAAACAACACAACGACCGCCGGCGATGCTCTTCTGGAGCTTCGCAAAGCCTGATTGAAGATCAGACCTCATGGGAAGCAAGAAGAGGAGGAGAGGGAAAGATCTAATGGTTTGGATCTAAGTGACGACGGCTGGAACGGGCTCTCCACCCCCCTCGCCGTCGGGGTTGCTCCGGTGACGGCGTCGGAGAAGAAAGAGGCTCCAGAGGGCTGCGGCGCGACACTTAGGGGTCCAGGAAGCACAAGAGAGCAACGAGGATGAGTTTCCCCCCTTCATCAGCAAGAATTGTGGCTCGAGCTGGTTCCCCGATCAAACTTCGACGACGTTCCAGCGACGATGGTTGCAGGGGAGATCCGAGGCCTGATTTGCATTGCTGGAGACTCTTGAAGCTCAGGGGCGCGTCGGGGAACGTTTCTGGAGGCTTGGAAAGGCACGGCAAAGCTGGAGGCACTCGATCGATCACTGATACCAGTCGTCTACCCAGGCAACGGTGATGGAGCTCGACTTCGGTGATCTTCTACTACCGCCCTCCACAGCGACTAAAGTGGGGTTTTGACAGGTGGAATAGCTAGGGAAGGTCCAGGGGAGGACGATAAAGCAGCCTGGGGCATGAATTGACCACTGGATTCGTGCCCCCACCTCTGTCATCGGGGAACGACTCCAGTGAGGTCCAAAACCACGATTCCAACCAGGGGAGACCTCTGGCTTTGGCGAAATCGATTGTGGAAGGAAGAGGGAGACCTAGGAGATCATTCTGGAAGGAAATTGAGGTCTGTGGAGGGTGTACCTGGACTGGCAGTGACTTTGACCATCGGAGCTCGCAGGAGATGGCTAGAAACTCTGATTTCTCTCCTCTATGAACTTCCTCCTTGCTCTTGGATCACTCTGGTTGCTCTAGTTGGGTGGAAAAAGCTTTGGAGGGCTCTCCTCTCAAAATTCCAATCACCCTTCTCACTTGCAAATGGGGGTTATTTATAGGCTTGTCATGGTGGTTATGGGTTGTTGTGATTAGTTAGAGGCTGTTGGATTAAGTGGAAAGTTGTTAGAGTTGGTTAGATTAAGTGGGAAGTGTTAGAAATATCTTTGTTCATTTTGATGATTACACCTGGGTATATTTTCATACAAATGTAATAGCTGATAAAAATCATTTGTTGTAAATCTATACTCAGAAAAAGGATTAAGTTATTAAGGACAAAAATCATATATTCATAAAGTTTTTCAGTTCATATCAAAAACAACATACCGAAGAAAGTTTTTCAGTTCATATCAAAAATGGCATACCGAAGAAATTTCGGCATACCATTTCAGACAAAAACGGCATACTGTAAGAGAAAAACGGCATACCGAGTCAAGGAAGAACTGAACATACATCATAAGAAACGATATACTCATCGACCTTCCGATTTCAAGAAAAGGAAAAACAAATCGGCATACCGAATCAGAAGAAAACGGAACGTGCGTCAGAATTCCGAAAAGCTGAGGAATCAATGAAGAATGTAGAAACGGCATACCGATAGAAAATGGCATACCGTTTCAGGAGAAATCTGTATACCGAAATAAAAACGGCATACCGAATTGCCCGTAAAATGCAGACTGAAGGACAAAATGGCACACCGAAGGACAAAACGGCATACCGAAGTACTAGCCGTTTGAGACCGTTATTGTAGTCGTTAGACACAATTTATGAAGGTCTCTTGATTATAAATAGGACTCATTTATGCCTCCTTAAAGACACACCTTGACATACTTGTAATTCATTATTCCTTTAGTCATTTACTCTCCTTGCAAGCATACTGTAAAGCAACTGTTGTAATCAAGCCTTGTGAGAAAAAAATCTCGATTGTAAAGCTTCAAAGAAAGGACTCTAGCTTCTTGGGGATAGAGAAGTGGAAAGAGCAAGGAGGAGTTGGTGGAACTACCAACAAGTAAGTTCTCTTCTATTTAAGAATAAAGGAAAAATCTCAAGAGGGTCTTGAGGAGTGGACTAGGCAGGGTTGCCGAACCACTATAAATTGATTGTATTTTCAATTTCTCTCATCCCTTTCTTGTGTTTTTAATTCAAGTTACATCAAGTGTGCATGATAAGTACTAATTCATAAATCATATTGCTTATCATTTCTGGTTATTGTTAAAATTGGATCTAGTAATATTGAAAAGTAAAATTCTCTATTCACCCCCCCTCTAGAGAACCCTTTCGATCCTACAATTGGTATCAGAGCGGGTTTCTAGGAATTAGATTAAAAATATACTAGATTACATGGCTACTTCATCATTTAACAATAATGTTATGGAGGGACAAAGTATCAACTGACCACCCTTTTTTGATGGTGTAAGTTATAGCTATTGGAAATGTAAAATGATAATATATTTAAAATTTATAAGTTTTGAATTATGGGATGTTGTAATAAATGGGTTTAAGTTACATTCTACATCTTTTAAGGATTGGAGTATTGAAGAAAAACACCTTTCTCAACTTGATGCTAAGGGCTTAAACATTTTATTTTGTGCTGTTAGTAAAGAACAATTTAATAGAATTTTAAATTGTAATAACTCACATGAAGCTTGACATATCCTAGAAGTTACTCATGAAG
>JAMKQA010069718.1:0-16449 GCA_024699735.1 Posidonia australis | reverse complement strand
TTAAGAAGAAATATAAAACCAATATTAAATAGTGAATTATTTCATTGTAGGTATTGTTGTCACATCTTAAATTTAATTGTACAAGATGGTATAGAATGTATTAGGTCTTATATAGAAAATATAAGAAAAGTTATTTTATTTATTCAAACATTAGCTAAAAGATATCAAGAATTTAGACATGTATGTGCACAAAATGGTTTAAAATGTAGAAAATTTAAGTTAGATGTCCAACATAGATGGAATTCAACTTATGATATGTTAAGTTCATGTATATCTTATAATCATATAATTACAGGATTTTATAATGCAAAATCTAATGATTTTTTAAATGATGAATATTAACAAGATTCTAATATAATTCATAATTTTTTAGAACCATTTATAATGCAACTAAACAATTATCTGGTCAATATTATCCAACAAGTTCTCTAGTTTTAATTAATTTATTTAATATTACAAATATTTTTCAAAAATATAAGAATATTCCAACTTTTGTAGATATTATTGAATCAATAGAAACTAAATATAATAATTATTGGAGTGAGTCTCCAATGTGGGCATGTTTAGTTTTAATTATAAATCCTAGACATAGATTAATTAATTGTATAATACTTATAAATGATATTTTTAGTAATATGAATAAAAATGAGTATATAGATTCATTTAATGATAAAATAAAGACAACTTTATATAATTTATTTGAAGAATATGTTAAAAATTATGGTAAAACATCTAGTAGTTAAACATCTAGTTCTTTAGGAACACAAAAAAGTAATAGTAGTGGTAGTTCTTTATAGAGTAGATTAAATAAAAAGAGGGAAAAACATATAAAATCAAGTACAAATAATGAATTAGATAATTATTTAGAATCTCCAATTACTTTTAGTGATTTAGAAATAGATAACTTAGATATATTAAAGTGGTGGTCTGCTACAGCTATTAGGTTTCCTATAGTAGCAAAAATGGCAAAAGATTTACTAACGATTCCAACGTCAACTGTGGCGTCGGAATATGCATTTTCTACAGGAAAAAGAGTATTAAATGATAAAAGATGTAGATTATCAGAGAAGTCTGTAGAAGTCTCTATCTGCTTAAAAGATTGGTACGATGCAGTTAACCGTCTTCAGAGATTGAGCTTAAATTTTGAATCAGAAAAAGACGATGATGCGGCATCAACTTCAACAAACATAACAGACTCCACAATTGAATAAATATTGATGTAAAATCGTAAAAATAAAAAATGTAAAAAAAAAAAGATGTAAATATCTTTTGTATTTTTTTATGTAAAAAAAATGATGTATTTAAAATATTTTTTTATTAATAAAAAAATTATTTTAAAAAATTATTAAAATGTAAAAATGATGTATGCGACCCAATGGACCGACTCGACCCGACAGCTCGACCCACCGACGGGCCATGGGCAGTACCAGGCCCATGACCTCCCAAAGGAGGCCCAGGCCAGCTCAGACTGGCCCGACCCAATCCAAGCCCTGTCGGGCCTCCTATTTCGTGGACCGGGCTGGGCCAAACCTGCCCGATTTCCACCTCTAAGCATATCAAGACTTAACCTGGGAATTTACAGTTACTTTTGGCAAGAAAAAAACAGACACCTACAAAAGAGTACAAAACAAAGATTTCCACTATAAGCTTCTTGTCACCTTCTTGTCTAGTAAAATCGCTTGAGTGCAGTCCGCTTCTGCTTGCTGAAAGCTGTACAGAATCATCAACGATCACGTAAAATTATAACAAGAGGTGCAAAGAGAGAGAGAAACAGAGAAGAATGTAATATCAACTTATTTAACAAACATCTAGAAAACTACAAACCATCCGAGTTCTAGATAGGCAGCTGCTCGATTGCAGTGATAGGTAGCACACGTGTCATTCAATTTGATGGCTTCTGAGTAGTAGCTCAAAGCCTTATTCCACTGTTTCCTTTTAAATGCAGCATTTCCCTACAGAGGATGCATTCCAAACAACAAATCATGTTAAAGAATATTAGGAGATTTCAACCACTAAATTGAAGACATCCATTACTAATCATTATCAATAGTGTAGTAGTAGCAACTCGTGGCAATAAACCTATATTAGATTTATGTTTTAGATTTAAATATTTTGCATAATACATGAGGAGATAAATTTTATACACCATAATTTTGCTGGCTACTGGTTTGTTCACAAAAATAGACCCTAAGAGAGGCAAATAAACTGACCACTTTAATAGAAACATATTTTACTACTGATCTTAAAGTGTTAACCGTAAAAAGATAGTGAGTGGTATTTCTGACACATCTTGGAAAGCTCAATATAAAGCAAATACACAGTTTAAAAAGCTCTCATCACCTTAGAGACAAAATAGATTGGTAATGGACCGGCAATCTGTATACCTTGGTACCAGCATAAAACATGTAATGAAAGATGTAATAGAAAAGACCCAAAAAAATAAAACAAAACAATGAGACACCTTTTCTTTTAGGAGTTCAGATACATCCATGTCCCCATTTGTATCTGGTGAAGGCAGTGAATTTGAAGCAATGCTAACTTGCTCCTGAAGAGAAGAATATATGTCCAAAACAGTATCAAGCAAATACTTATCCGCTCCATGTGCAGCTAGCAGTGAAATAGAAACAGGATAGCCATCATAATTGCCAAGTGGTATGGTAACCTGTTAACAAAAGCTAACAAAGGTATATAAGCCATGTCATCATGTATGAAATTCAACATAAACAACTAAACAAAGAATTATAGTTTCAAAATCCATGTTATCAAACAGCACAGATAGATAGCATGTGATTATCATGTTATACACCTGACAACATCCGGAAATTCCTGCAATACTTGATAATAGGAATACTCTGTCCTCAAACTCAACAACAATTTTTTTCTTTGAATTAAGCTTCAATGGAGTATCAGGAGCTGTCGGAATAATCAAAATTCCTTCATCCTAAAAAGGAAAATAAAGCATAAGATAAAATTAATAAAATAAGTGACACAAATAAGGTGATTTAAATCAATGCAATTCATAACAATAATTTTGTTAATCACTATCGTCCAAAATGGAGATCTATTACATCCAATAACTAAAAATCTTGCATCCTAATAAGGTTAATAAGAATAAAGCATATGATGACATTAATAAAATGATAAACTGTTAGAGGATATCTAAACCAAATATATTTAACTCAATTCCTAATAACAACGATGTAATGGTCCAAAATTGATACCTATTAGATCCAATGACCCAACAATGACTTGGGATCAGATGAAAAGATATTGCTTACTAAAATGACCCAAGAAAACCTATAAAGGAATGTTGCAGCCCCTAAAAAAAACCTCAAGCAGCACGTTATGATTCCCATGAACTTGAAAGAAAAAGGGATCTAGACAAAAGAGGCATCAATCATTAAGATAATAAATTGAGCAGCAACCAAGACAGTAAACTGAAGCACAAGTAAACTCCTCAGAAGAGACATAAAAAAAAAATTGAAGCCCCACAATTTCCAAGTTCCAACTACCAAGAAATACTAATAAAGAATGAGATCATTTCTTAGCGCAAGTTTTCATCCATTGAATGTTGTATTGAAAGAAGAGAGATTCCTTCAATAGAGACGAGTATTACACATATATATGGTGGGTTAAAAGAGATAGGATTCATATAACACATATGATCCGTTAATCCACTAACATACTAAAACATAACACGAACACTCCCCTCAAGCTAGAGCAAATGTATCTAACATGTCTAATCCATCAAAGACTCCAACACTAAGGACTTTTGTAAAGATATCCGCCAACTACTTAAACGATTGAATGTACAGAGTACTAATGTGACCAAATAACACCATATTTCTAATGTAACAACAATCTACCTCTATATGTTTGATTCTCTCATAGAAGATAGGATTGTTGATAATGAAGATTGTTGCCTGATTATCACAATACATGGCCATAGAAAGATCAACATGAATACCAAACTTCGTCAGTACAGATCAAAGTCACATCATCTTGCAACTTGACTATAACTCTGTATTTTACTTCTGCACTGGATCATAAAACAATATTTCTACTTCTTACTTCTCCGAATGACGAAGTTTACCACCTACATAAATACAATAACCTAATGTAGATTTTCTACCTCTTCGATCACTTACATAGTCAAAATCTGAATAGACTTCAATCTATAAATGTCCATGTTTTCTGTAAATTAAGCCTTTCTCAAGTGTGCTCTTAATGTAAGCAAGCACACATAAAACTCCTTGTCAATGCAACTATCTAGACTCATACATAAATTGACTCAAAAGTCCTACTATAAATGAGATATCAAATCAAGTAACAATCAAATAGATCAACTTGCCTATCAAACATTTATATCTATCAGACTCCCTCAATAACACCAATGACTTATCCCAAAAAGGTGAATTTTGCTCTATAAACGTACTCTCTGGTTTGCAACCCAAGAATACTATCTCATATAGTAAATCTAGAATATACTTCCTTTGAGATAGAACCATTTTATCATTATTGTATACAAATTCTATCCTAAGGAAATAATTAAGTTTCCCCATATCCTTAATGACAAAGTATGTAAACAGATACTCCTCTGTCTCTACAATCCCTATAGTGTCACTGTCTATCAAGAAGATATCATCTGCATAGATCGTCAAGAATACATAACGTGCTGCATTTAATTTGATAAAGATTGAATGATCAACAACGCACTATCAGAAACCATTGCCTAACACTACTTGACTAAATTTCTGAAACTATACTTTAGGACTCTACTCAAGTTCATATTTTTTCTTTTAAAGTAGACAAACATAATTCTCGACAAATCTTCATACAGAAAAACATTCTTTACATCATGCAAAGATCAAGAATGATTAATAGCAAGAAACAAGAGAACAGGATGGAATTGAGACATGTCACAAGAGAAAATGACCCTGCATAGTCAACGCCATAAGTTTATGTAGAGTCCAGTGTCACCAAACGGACTTTGTAGCACTCAACAAAACTATTTACCTTATGTTTGACTGTGAACACCCACCCATAGCCAACCCCCCTTGTTCCTTCAAGACGAGTCACAAGTTCCTATATACTTCAAAACACCAATGCTTGCATTTTCTCAATCATGGCAAATTTCCAATGAGGAATTTAAGGGACTTCCTCATAGTGTTTGGGAATAGGTTTTGTAGAAATACACAAGATAAACGACAAAAAGAAAGGTGAAAGCTATCATAAGTAACAAAGGTAGATATAAGATGAACTATAGTAAAACGACTACCTTTGCGTAAAGCTATAGGAAGGTCGAAGTGAGAAAGATCTGTAGACATTGACGTTGGAGCAATCTACCGAAGTAGGCACAGGTGGTCATTGACAACTATAGTACACCTACAAGAGTTTCAATACATATTGTTCAATTTAGACCAACTTATCATTTGTAGAAGTAATCAATGAAGAAAGAGGAACAAACTCCATGACAGGAACAGACTCTGCCATCTTAAAGAAAGACTTGGACTCAAGAAAAGTGACATTGGCAGACACAATATAACGACGCGTGGGTGGATGACAACACTAATATCTTTTTGAATTCTGGAGTATCCTACAAAGATACATTTCAAGGCCCAAAGTGCAAATTCATCAAGCTCAAATGTGTAATTTTGAACAAATGCAACACAACCAAATACTTTAATTGGAAGAGCAAACGGCTACTAATTAGAACATATCTTCTAAGATGAATCTCCACTCCAAAAGGAGTAAATGACATACGATTAATAAATATACAACAGTAAGCACAGTATCAAACCACAAATACTAAGGAACTTGCTTTTCAACCATAATAATGCATGTCACATCTAAAATGTGACGATGCTTGCGTTCAACCATACTATTTTGTTGAGAAGTATGTACACACGAGGTTTGATACAAGATTCCCTTAAAGGAATAATATTCTTAAAGATTGGTTGTAAAAATTTTAAAGCATTATCAATACGGAAAACCTTGGACAGGATAAAAAATTAATACATAATTTCAACAAAATAATTTTTTAATCACCTCAAAACACATGTTGTCTATCCTTTAAGTGGTACACCCAAGACACATGAGAGAAATCATCAAAAAAAAGATATAATATTTGAAACCTAAAACAGACACATCACAAGTAGATCTCCAAATATTACAATGGACTATATCAAAAGAACTCTATCTCAAAGTTAACGACTGACGTCTACAAGTAGCACAATGATGCTTACCTATTGAATACGACTTACAAACAAATGACTCTAAAGACATCCATGGAATAGCTTGTTGAAGGTGACAAACGGACGAATACCCTAAACATCAATGCCATAACAAGGAAGAATTCACCGTTGAAGTCACAATAGCAAGTTCTCATGGAACATCATCACAAACTAGCAAGTACACACCGTAGCCTTGCTCACAGCCCAAATCAATCTTACTTTCCCACTGCAAATCCTAAAAAGTACAATGAAAAAGATAAATGATTATAAAACAATATAATTGTTTAATGATTACACTAATGGAAAGTAAATTTACAGGAAATTCAGGAACAAAATGGACTTTTTTAAAAGTGTTATGAGAAGAAACATGAATTACTCCTTCCTCAACTACATGGCAACTTTGACCATCAACTATGGAAACAGAATTTATGTCTAATAACTAAGAAATACAAATAAAAAGATCTCAAGTACCTATTATGTGGAAAGAAGCTCCAAAGTCTATGATTCAATAACTATTCCAAGAGATAAGCAAAGCATGTGTACCTAAAATAATGACACGAGAGATAGTCATAGTTGACTGAGTGACACGTATCTGAAGAAACTGATCATACTTGACTTGGAAAATGATTATAGTCTAAGAAGAGGATCCCAATGATGGAGAATCGAGGACAGATGACTCAAATGATGCAAGATATGCTAAAGGATGTCATTTAAACTTGTCCCAGCTGTCAAATGTGTGGTTATTACGACCATCACGACTACGTCCTCATCCACAAGTATCTCGGGTGCTACATCATCTCATAGATGCCACCATTGTCGTCAGAGGAACCTAGAGAATCAATAGAAACACGTAGAATTCCTGAGAAAGTCGACTGGAGAGTGGGAACAGACTCGACACCAAGAATCTGACCTTTAATCTAACTAACAAAATCAAACTGTAGGTCGACTACGAAAATTGCTACTGCTAACTCCTCTCTATGCTCCTTCATCTTAGAAATATTTGCAACAAAAGGCTGATATACTGTCAACTCATCTAACAGAGATCTCAAAGTACCATAAAAATCTTGTACGGAGTGGTCTCCCTACTTGTGTGTGAATAACTGCTTATAAATCTCAAAAACTCTAACAATATTCTTCTCATTCCCATATGTACTACGAAGTGTATCCCAAATCTTTTTTGCAAGTTTTAACATCGTGACCGAATGAGCAACACCTTCATCCATATTATTCACCATCCAAAAAATAACTACGCAATCATCTGCAAACCAATTCTCATAAACCACATCCTTAATATTGAATAAAAGATGTGTGATGTGTCATATTTTCCAATGACCGCAAGGAATGTCTTGAAAGCTTGAGACAATAACAGATAATTCTTTCCTGTCAACTTAATTGATATTGCAATAAGTTTTTTGAGCAATGAATCATAAAAAGATGCCATAGAAACAATCTGAGCAGGTCTTATTTGTTTTTAAAAAACTGATTTATAGGGTATAAAAGGTCAATATGGACTAGAAAAGACCTCTAAAGTCACTAAAACTTAGAACATATACTTGTTTCCTTAGAGAGGATAATTATTACACACTTACTAATAGTAACATGGACTTCGACAACCGACAGTGGCTGCAAAAACCATTGGATGCCCCAAAACTTCACTGGAACCGTCAGATCAGATCATCTGGCGATGGAAGAATGTTGGCTAAGGCCTGAAGTGGCCCTTGGAATGGTCGACGGCGGCTATAGGGGTGTTGGACAGTGGATCCGACCTGAACAGGTGCCGTCCCCAGCAGTTAGGGTGGGCAGGTGGGCAACGGCAATGGTGGACTAGCCAAAATCTGACGGACGGAGGGCTGACAGCATCAAATGTGGTGACTGGTGGTTTCTTCTGTTGGCTAAGGCTTCTAAAGAGGCTCTGGTACCATATTGTGTTGAAAAAAGAGATTCATTCAACAACGAGGAGTATTACACATATATAGTGGGTTAAAAGAGATAAGATCCATATAACACATAGGATAGAATCCGTTAACCCACTAACACACTAAAACATAACACTAACATTGAACAAGCAAAGATGCAACAACGTTTCTTACTTTGAGCCTCACAAGTCACAACTCACAAGCATGGATATGTACATGGAATATAGATATGATACAAAGCACTATAATACAAAAACTAAGAGTATCCCACTGTTGGAACAATGAAGGCAAATAATTATTAGTTAAGCAAAAGCAATTTTGCATGTCAAGCACATTCATTATTAGATGTTGCACCTTTCCAAAGCCCTTGCAACTGTCCAAAATCATTTCCAAGGGAGCTCACTTTCCCTTGGTTTCATTTCCAGAAATACTAGGATTTTGCTTGATTAATGGGACTTTTCATTGTATCCAAATCATTTCCAATACTTCCAGGTCCACAACCCAAACCCACCTTCCCCCACATTTCCATTACTTTTCATTACAAGTATGGTATTTTGATTGGAAATGATTTTTTTACGTGAATAAGTGTGTATTGAGAGAAATTCTGGTTTAATTGAAAAGTGAAATAAGTATTCAAATTAGTGTTGGAATAAGTGAAAAACATACAAATCAATACTAATTGACTTAATTACAAAAATATATAGACATGCATATATCATAATAACTTAGCTGAATAATTTATTCTACCCTCTTCCCTCCCTCATGGAATATAAGTAAACCAAAATGGTAATTCCCATTCCGAGATTGTTCTGACAATCAACCAGAACAGTAATTTCCATTCTTAGAGTACTTTCAGATCCTAAGGAGAGCTAAGATATAAATATCTGATATGGGCAATTCCATGGGATCCATCATGTTGACAAATTATACCAACTTATAATCATAAATGCTTATAACAAACTACACTGGATTAGAGTACTTGCTTTAGGTATTACAACTTTAGACTTAGAATTTGGAAGTCCACAAATGGAGTTTGTGGTAATCTTGTGATGATTGTGCTAAATGCTAATGCATAATAAACTGATGACTGCCATCGCTTCTTCTAATTAAGATTATCAGCAACTCCTATAATTCCATGGATACTTCATGTAGATGGTATGTGTAATGCGGGTTCAATGGGTCACAAGAAAGACAACACAGAGCACTAATATCGGTTGAAAAAGCAAACCAGATTGGGTAGACTGAATTTTACCTTAAGGAGGCCATTAAGAGCCACTCGCAACTCACTCCTAGCTTTGTAGATTGTTTTATTATTCTCATGTGTACTATTAATTGCAGCAAGTATACGAGAAGACAAATTATGTCCTAGACTGGGCTTAACTGAGTCAATCCACTCTTGATGATTTGTCTTGAACTCGTATCTAAAAAATGTTGAAGAGTGAGAAGGATCAGATAAAAGCATAAGAAACACATGCACATAAAAAACTACCATACACCCAATAAGGAGGCAAATATTTAGACAAAAACATGATTACATATACATATGAATAAAAAGAGAGTATAGTGACAAAAAAATGGTTCTGAACCTATTAAAACCAAACTTGTCTTGCAAGGCATTTTCTTTCGAGGTTATGGTAAGCCAAGCATCCAACACACTCCTCAGTCTAGAGTATTTCGACACTCACATTATTCTTCACAATTCTGTACAAGATGGCATACAGTACATGTGTGATTGTTTTACACAGTTATCCTCTGAATATACAATATAGAGCTGATAACTTTACCATATAGGATTACAGGAGTGATTATTTCTACCATGGATGATAACAAATTAGCCTATAATATAAGATTTGTATATCACTAGGGCAATATTCAGAGGAAGGGTTCCACAAAAATGGATACAAACTACATATGTTAATTCCCTGCTTCAATTACATATACAAATAAAGAATCAATTTTTTTCCAAGATATAGAAATAAAAATGCACATCAGGGAAAAGTCAATCCAACTAATAAAAGAATGTAACTGCTAAAAAAAATAAATGATAAAGGAATATAATTAGATAAAAAATTTAGATAGAAGCAGGAAGCACCACAATGATACCAATAAAAAAAACTGTGTCTAGGACTAACAAGAAAGAGGAGAGACCGAGACGTGATTGCATATCTACCAGGCACCTGAGTGCATGTACAAGCACAATAAAGCCTGTTTTCTCTTAATTTAGTCAAAAACGAGACTTCCACAGGTCCAGTAGGAACTTGAACTTGTAGAGTGAGACCTGTGCTCTTTATTGTTCACTTAAGTGCCTTTTCTCTCGGTATGCTTCACCACATCCCTGTACTCACCTTGGTATGGTTGTTCACTCATTTCTTAGCTCTTTTTTTTACCCAACCAAACATCACTCAGAGAAAGAAAAACACCAAACTAAACATGGTTTGCTAGAGTAGAGTGATGTAAGGGAACTGGAGATTGTTCATTCGCTAAAATCCTGTCCACCCACACGTCGATTCAGTATGTTCCTATCCCCTGGGGAAGTTTTTGAAATCTTCCACACCTTTAATGGCTGGTATTGAGCAGCCAGGTGGGGCCAGGGTGAGTTAATGGCAAGTTCCATGAGCTGAGTTGACTTGGCAATAATCACATTGTTGCTCATTACTTCCCCTGACTCGATGCTGGCCGAAAGCCTAGTCACCATACATCCCATGGCTTCTCCAGTTTGCATGAACCATCCTTACTCTGATTTGATGATGGGCTTTTCGTCGATGTACCCCTCCAGTGAGTTACTAGGCGATACTGGAGGTGATGCCAGGGTATGGAATAGGATGGTCATTCTTCTAGCCAGTGGGATTGAAGACCCTTCCGCTCACTATGCTCAAACTCTATGTGTTCAATTAGCATGTGTGACATCAGTATTAATGAAATATTCCAGATTATTGAATCGATCTGTATCGCTTTAATCAAAGAGTCTCAGTCCACAAATAGCACATCGGTTCTCTACTTTAAATCATTTTCATTTAATGAATTCGATTTACTGTTCTTATTAGCAATTCTTCCATCATATGTCCACTGTCCAACCAGTCTAAACTGTCAGCCTTTGTGCTTCTGCAACCAGGAATAGGTTTGAGGTCAACTGTACAATAATCGGTTGATGGTTGATGCTCATCCCTTGTTTAAAAAATCACTTCTTTAAATAAGATCTTCCTCCTCTGCTGCCCATGAATCCATTCTCTCTCTTTCTATTCCAGTAGTCTTATGTGGTCTGGTTTGTCCATTAGTTCTTCTCTATGGCTTCTTTGATTTAGTATAAGGTCTGGAAAAAGCCATCTCATAGGTCATCCCTCAGTAAGAGATTCAAATGCTCTATCAATTAAAATGCGAATATAGGCCTTATTTCAGCAGATCTGTGAAAATAATTGATTTTAGTAAGGGTTTAATAAAATTATAAAAATCCGTTGATGCTCATCAGTCCTTACTTTAATTTAAGAGCACAATTTCAGGGCCCCAGTCATCGTTCTTCTAGCTTTTACTACTGTCTAGCAATTCATGTGCCATACTTGAGAATTAGGACATCAACAATGAACTTCTAGTGACCCCTCCATTAATCCCTTTAAAGTAGTTTTCAATCCTGCAATTTGGACATTTCATCGATTTCCCACTCCAAAGGGAAGGAGATAGTCAGTACATAACCAGAAGAGGAAGTTCAAGCCAACTCACTTAGCCCCCAGTCCATGCCAACAATTCCACCCACCACATATACTGAGAACCAGTGCACCAAAGATCAAAGACATTTATTATAGGGAGTACACCATGTATACATAAAAATGAATGTTGAGCTATGATTGTTGGCACCAGTGCCGTCTACACATGCCATGTTGAGAAGTGTCCAATGTGAGAATTATCTCAAATAGAAAGCCTCCCTAAATCATATATGTTGAGGAGTTTATTATTTTCTGCAAGAACTTAATCCTTTAGTAACTTCATTCATTTGATTTGATTTTACTAACTTCATTTTGTTGTTAAGAAGCAAAAAGCCACTACGCAATGCGTGGGAAGAAAAAAAAATCTAAGAAGGAAACTATAATTGAATCAATTAAATTTAAAAAAAATACAAATATAAGTTTGAATTTTAAAAATATTAAGAGGGATTTTTATCTACCTAACCAAGTTTGAGTAAAAATGAATTTAAAATTTAAAATAAGGAAAGAAAAGAATAGTAAGGAATCAATCTAACAAATCATAGAGTAATTATAGATTAATAAAATAAGAAAAAATGATTTAAGGTAGGAGAGAAAAATTAAAAGCAAGCTTCAAATAATATAAAAATAGAAAGAAAAATATCAACGAAAAACTAAAAAATATCTAGTTTCGTTGTATGTCTACTACAATTCTTTATCGGTCTATGTTGCTTGTTGATTTTTCTAAATTCATCTATCATAATTCTTTATCTGTCTACTACATGATGAATAAATGTTTGTTAAGAATTCTTTATCAATTTGCTACAATATTTACTTTTATTGTTGGTGATGGAATTTAAGGGCCATTTTGATTTGAATTTGAATGAAGTTTTATATTGACCACCATCTTAGAAAATGTATTAATCATAATGTTGGTTTCACTGGAAACTAAATAGTTCATAACATGCTTAGGGGTCTTAATAAAGTTTGTTTCGACAAATATTAGTTATCCACTCAATCTTTTGTTATACTCTGTTATATGCTTAGAAAGAAAGGTATTCTAAAAGATACATACAATACCTCTATTGAAAAACAAATTCAAATATTCCTTCAAATAATAGTTCATGATTATAAAAATCGATACTTATAGCATTCCAGTGAAATCATTGGTAGGTATTTTAACCTTGTATTAAATGCTATGTGTATTTGAACACCTAAAATGATTAGGTCCAAGGAAAATCTACTACCTACTCTGGATCATATAATTAACTATGCTAGTGGTAAATATTATCTTTATTTTAAGGACTATTTCAGTACACTAGATGGTACATACATTCATGCATTACCTCCAGCAGAGCAATAGTTGACATTTAGAAGTGATAGGGACGACCTAAAACATTACATTTAAAATATTCTTGATGTTTGTGACTTTCATATGAAATTCATATTTGTGTCAACTGGATAGGAAGGTACCGGACTTAATTGCAAAGTATTAAACCATACTATTTACAACCCACGATACAACATTCCATTACCACAACAAGGTAAGTCAATTGATAACATACAAGTATTACGTTCACGTTTATTTACACCATTTTTTAACTAACATACATCATTTGAAACAGATAAGTATTATGTTGTTAATGCAACATATTATATTAGGAAAGGTTCCTTAGCACCTTATCGAGGAATAAGGTACCATATACCTAAGTTTCTAGCTGTCCATCCTTGTGGAGCTGAGAAACAACTCAATTCTCTTCACTCATCATTGAGGAATGTGATTGAATGCTCATTTGAAGTTTTAATTATGTATTGTAATATTCTTAATCTAATGTCACCTTATTTACACCCAAGTCAAGTGAAGATTGTAGCTACTACAATGATATTCCATAACTTCATAATGTAGCAAGAACTAGATGATGAAATACTTTCTAACTTTTGATGATGAAAGTTTTTGTGTCATTAAATATGAATGTCATAAAGGAACAATCACTCTAGACAACAATGAAATGAGGATACTTCGAGACCGTATCTATGATGAGATTATTATTTTTCGTGGTCATTAGTTTAAAGTTGAATGTATCTATTCTAAACTCATAAGTTGAATGTATTTATTTCAAACTCATGTGTAGTGTGAATGTTCGTTAAACATATTTTTATTTGTTAAAGTATAATGAATCACCAACTGACACTTATGGAAGAGTCAGTTGAACCAATTGTTAATGTGAAGACTTCAAAAAAGAAAAGGAAGCAAGATGTTGATCCAGAAGCTTTGTAGAATGACTATCATGTCCACATATTCATCAAGATCTATTTGGAAATGGAAGTAAATAATAATAAACCACCTTCTACTTTGAATAAGATTGATTATGAGAACCTTAAGAAAAAATTCAAGAAGAGAATTGACCATGTATATTCTCACACACATCTTAAGAACCAATGGGATTCTTCAAAAGAAAAATCGACAGGACTGGAAGTTGCATGGACAACAAACTGGAATGGAATGATGTTCTAAAAGGAAAACATATGTCCAAATAAATAAGTGGTGGATCAACTTTACTAAGGTAAAATTATTTTGTCTTTTTCTTTTTAATTGTTAATTTGATTACTTGTTAATCATTTGTGTTGTCTTCTGTTCTCGTAGAGGTATCCAAAAATGACAAGTTCAAAGATACATCACTTGCTTACGAGACAAAGTTAGACCAACAGTTTAAAAAGTCATGGGAATGTATACATACCAAGTGCACAACCACATCTCACTGACCTGCCCTGTGAAGAGACATTATATGATGTTTATGGATTTTTAAAGCTGTTAAGCCTGATTTGAATAAGAACTGTGAATAATCAACCTTAGTTGAAGTTGACTTGCTACCAACTAGATCTATTACTTTTTCTGTACAATATAGAGGAGTGAAAAAACAAAAACTCACTACAGTTACAATGTTAGGAGAGAATAATAACAAGGTTACTGTTGCATATGAAAGGTTACAGTTGCATATGAAAGGAAATGTGTATTGATCCATTCTACGAAAGATGAAGTAGAAAAATGTTCTTTTAAGAAATGCATTGAACTTCTAAACAAAACCAACGTTATAGATGAATCAAATGAATAAAACTTTACATATACTCAACCTGCATATCCAACAGTAAGATAATTGTTTGCTGCTCTTCCTAATGCTAATAGGAAATCAAGATAGATTCTTTAGGAGTATGAGAAGTTAACATCTTTGTTCAAGTGAAGATTTGTGTTATCTAAACTTTTAGATTGTGTTCTTTAAAGCTTTGTTTTGTGATTATATTTTGTAGTTAAACTGTAATGGTAGGACTTGTTAGTCAATTTGTAGGTCTCAACTAATATGTTTTTGAACATGTGTCGCATGAGAAGTGTTTTGTTGGCCATCACAATTTAACCACAAAACAGAAGTTTAGATAACACAACCCAGGAGTTCAAAATAATACAAACTTCCAACATGCTCGATTACTTGAATAAAGATATTAACTTCTCGTGCTCTTGAAGAATCCATCTTGATCTCCTATTAACATTAGGAAAAGTAGAAAACAATTGTCTTGTTATTGAAGATGTAAATTGAACATATGTAAAATCTCATTCATCAAACTCATCTATAATGTCGATTTCGTTTAGAAGTTTAATACACCTCTCAAGAGAACACTTCTCCACTTCATCTTTATAGAATGAATCAAATCACACTTCTTTTCATATGCAACTGCAATCTTATCAATACTCCTTTCCAATCTTGTAACTACAATGAATTTTTGCCTTTTCACTCCATATTGTACAAAAGAAGCAATAGACCTAATTGGTAGCAAATTAGTACCAACTAAGGTTGATTATTCACAGTTCTTATTCAAATTCAAGCCTAACAACTTTGGATTTAATTCAAGCCTAACAGCTTTGAAAATCCAAAAACATCACATGACATCTCTTCACAAGGTAGCTCAGTGAGAAGTGGTTATGCACTTCATATGTATACATCACCACCAATGACCATTAATTCTTTAAATAGTCGGTCTAATTTAATCTCATAAGCAAATGATACATCTTTGAACATGTCACTCTTTGAATACCTTTACAAAAACAAAAGACAACACAAATGATTAGTAAGTAATCAAATTATCAATTAAAAAATAAAAGACAATAATTTTACCTTAACAAGATTGATCCACTATTCATTTGTTTGGACATATGTAATCGTTTTAGAACACCATTCCATTCCAATTCATTGCTTAAGCAACTTTCAGTTCCGTCAATCATTCTTCAAAGAATCCTACTAATTAGGGGTGCAAACGGATCGAATACGGTATGGACATGGGTGTTACCATATCCGTATCCATTTTCAAAATACGGATACGAATATGGATATCATACGGATAGGAAATTTACATATCCATATCTTTAAAAAACGGATACGGATACGGAACGGATAAAAGGGGATCGGATACGGATAAAATCGGATATAAAAACGACTATGGCAATATACACATTACATAATTAATCAAACAATTAACAATATTTTCATATAATTATATATTTTAAGTTATTTAGTATATATGAAATAAAAATAATATATATCAAAAATAAAAATAAATTAGACATAATGATAGGTT